>JAYXIM010037317.1:0-51806 GCA_037575425.1 Anastrepha fraterculus | reverse complement strand
ATTTGACATATAGACTAGGGTTTCTCTCCCGGGGTTTCCCGTTCCCGATATCCCGGGTAATCCGCAAAAATATCTATTCCCGATTTCCCGAAAAAAAAACGTAAATTCCCGGGATTATTTAACATTTATTATCATTTAAAATGAAAAATTCAAATTCCTTTTTTTATTTAAAAATATTCAAAAACAAAGTAAGCTAAGCAAGCATTGACTTTCTTGTTTTCGTGATTATACAGCTGTGCAACACAAATATTTGAAAAGTCATAGCGTTTGGGTGTCTTTACTTTTTATATTTTAAAAAGTTATATATTAAAAGTGGTTAAAAGATTTCTTTGTGAATTAAAGTAAGTTTAATTGAATTTTAATAACAATTAGTTATTATTCCACTGATATTTTAAATATTAAAATTAAAGGGTTATTAAAAAATACGAATGTCGTCAGAAAGAAATTGGAGATTTTATTTTACCATTGATTCTACTAATAAGGACAAAGCAAAATGCAATAAATGTAATCAAATGATTATGAGAAAGGGAGGTTCCACAAGTGGAATAAATCGTCATATGCAAATCCAACATGGAATAGATTTGGTTACCAAGAACAATAAATTCGACGCTCCAAGTACTTCATCGCCGGACAAATCTGATAAATCAATTTCAGGAAATCAAAATTCCATTTTAAAATATGTAAAGAAACAATCATTGGAAGAAATTCTTGCAAAACTAGCAGCTGTAGATGGAATTTCCATCAATGTTATTTCGAAAAGTACGTTCATTCGTGAATCTATTTGTGCGAAAGGATATTTTCTTCCTAAAAATCCTTCACACATAATGAATCTTATATTCAACTATTATGCCGAAGTTAAATCAAAACTTAAATATAGATTTTCAACTATTCTAAATGCAAATCAAAAATTTTGCTTAACTGTAGATGAGTGGACAAGCAGCCGTAATCGTAGATACATGAATATCAATGTTATGTCCAATGGTGGGATATTTGAAAATTTGGGATTAATAAGAATTGAAGGAAGTTGTGGAGCTGAAAAAACATTAGATTTAGTTAATGAGCGGTTAAAGGAATTTAACTTGAATTTATCTACAGATATTATTGCAATCATAACTGATGGAGCAGCCGTTATGGTGAAATTTGGAAAGTTAGCTCCTGCCTTCCATTTACAATGCTACACACATGGGATTCATTTGGCTGTTCTGGATACCCTTTTTGGTTCTACTAAGACAGAATTATTATTGCAAAAAAATCAGCAGCACCAAGTAGACCAATTATTAGATTCAGATGATGATAGCGACATTGATAATTATGATTGTCTTGACAAAGACGAAAATACAACATTTGAAGGGATGTCATATGAACATGATACAAATATAAGTGACCTTAAATTCAAAGATCTAAAACCTCATATCCAGGATGCAATAAAACAAATCCGCAAAATAGCATCATTTTTCAGAAAATCGCCAGTACGTAACACAATTCTTCAGCAAAATGTCAAATTAGAATATGGTAAAGAATTAAACCTATCATTAGACTGTACGACAAGGTGGAATAGCTTATTAGATATGTTGGAAAGATTTGAGCAAATAAGAATTCCGATTAAAAAAAGTCTATGCGAAGTTAATGCTACACATCTACTTGAAAAGGAAGATCAGCTGTTCCAAATTGTAAGTACATTAATTACTTGTTTACGTCCAGTAAAATTAGCGTCCGATGCATTATGTCGACGTGATATGGATTTAATAAAGAGTGAGGGAATACTATCGTTCCTAATAGAAACGTTAAATGCGTTAGATAATTCAATATCTCGAGAATTATTACAAAATTTTAAATTCCGTATGACAACTCGAAGATCCAAAATTTTAATTTCATTGGTAAAGTACCTAAATAGTTCAAGTTTATTGTACTCCAATCAAGATGATATGTTTTTTGAAATGTCGTCGAAGTCTGAAATGGTTAAATTATCTAAAGAATTGTTACACCGCCTATTTCCAGTTAATATCCTTGAAGACACCACTGTACTTGAAAATGAAGAAAGCGTATTGATTTCCGAAACGGAAAACAATATAGAAGCAGAAATGCCCGCGAATGTTTTGAAACGAAAGCTTGAAAGTGCTATAAATAGTATGAGCGCCAAAAAACAAAGTAATGGAGATACAGAATATAAGACTATATTAAAAGAATTTAATTTATTTGAAGCTAGTGGAAAGTTAACCAAAAATTTGAAAATGCTCTTAGATGCTCTTCTTTGCATTAAACCAACTTCAGTGGAAAGTGAAAGAGTATTTTCGACTGCTGGCCTTTTTGTCACCAAAATTAGGACAAGACTCAACGACAATTCAGTTAATGCGCTAGTTTGTCTCAGAACTCATTTTAAAAACTCTTCTAATAAATAACTTTTTTTTTGTTTTATGAATTTGAATAAATATGAATTTTTTTGTTTTGTGAATATGAATAAAATATGTGAAAATGAATTTTTTAATTGTTTTTAAATTAATAAATTTATTTTAATTAGTAAATATAAAAACTCGATTTTCCCGGGAATCCCGGGAATATTTTCGAAATATTCTCGTTTCCCGGGAATCATTATGTGTTGGGAAATGAGAAACCCTAATATAGACAAAGTGACTTAGTGCTGAACTATTTTCTTTCCGCTCGCCTCTACTAAGAAAAATGTCGATGTTCATGATGCATGACGCACAGTTTGCTGCGTTCTTCATCGACCCATGAGCCAAGTGATCCACCGCTTAGAGTATTTTTTTATTTGCTTATTTATAACAAATGTCAATTTTTCTGTGCATATATTAATTGAAAGAGTAAAATTAAATAATAATCTATATATATAAAAATGAAATGATGTTCGTTTGTACGCATTTTTTTGGGCCGATACGAGGCCAATTTTATTCGTTCTTTTTTCATATTATAGGGATCCACTAGGGGAAGGTTTTTAGCAAAAAAAAATTTCTTTTAAATATTTTCTTCATATAAAAAAAAGAAAAAATCAAAATATTGTACAAAACAAAACTTGCTCGATTCTTAGATTAAAGTAAGTTTCGAATCGACATTCATTTTATGTGTACAACTTTTTTTGAATTTTTCGTTATTGTATACAGAAATTTCAAATGATTCGAATGAAAATTTTTTTTTTTTTTATTTCTTCCATAAAATATTACACCTGTCGTTAGACAATAAGTAATTTGATTTACAAAAAGATGGAATGAGAGTGATATTGAAGGGCGAATGCTCATTTAGAAGAAATATATACATATTATTTAAAAACAAGTGGTTAACAAACAATGACATATACGATTAGTTGACAATTGATTACAAGGATTTTGCAAGATCTGTTGGTGTTTGACGGTTAAGCCGGCTTTGGGTAGATTTTTCTTTATTTGGTAGTCTTCTCATCATAGGATTTGTATGCGTTAATAGTCTATTTATGTGTTTTCTGCTAGCGCTTTGTAATGTTTTATCAATAGTATCGATGTCAAAGTCGCGATGAATATCTGCGTTAGGTATGTACCAAGGTGCATTAGTTAAGGTCCTAAGTATTTATGAAAATAATGTTTCAATTCAATTGAGCAATGTTTTCTTTGACCAATTCTATATGGAAATGAATGCGTTTGCAAACGATGTTTTCGGCTATGAACAAATGTTGGAATCGAATGAAAAAGGAAAGAAACGCGAAATGATAAAAAAAATTCTTGGAAAATTTAAAATGAATGGTGCTTCATTGGAAAAATTCAAGGGTAATAAGAACATACTATACACAAGATAAAGTTAGAATTCGAATTTTTAGATTTATTTTGTTTATTTCTCATTTTTTCAGAAGTACACCACACAACAACTCATTCCAACTCTGATTTTGAAATCCTGTTTGAATTGGTGATCGATAATTTTGTCACTATAATGGTCAATGGAAATTTGCAGACCCTGCATATTATTTACCATATCAACTTTTTATGGGACATATGGACCAAATGAACACAAAAAAATAATTTAGTTTTGTTTTGATTTTTTGCAACATTTTGGTTTTCAGTTAATACAATAAAAACAATACTGTTTTTCGTGAACACAAAATTCTAAATTTATTACGTTGTTTGTTTAGAATTTTTTTAGAAAAAAAGTAAATTTTTTGGTTTTGAGGAAATTTGTTTATTGTTGCTATTTGTGAAAGCGTAGATATTTGTAAGTATTTGACTATAATCCTAAAAGTTAATGGAATACCACTATGACACATAGGAAACATTTTTTCGAAAGCATGAAATTTTTTCAAAACCAAATTTTCCTCAAAAAGATAAAAGAAATTTCTTCGAAGAGGTGTTTCTCTAAAATTACAAAAAAAAAATTTCAAAAATTTTAAACAAATAAAATAAAATAAAGCTTTTTCAAGGGTATGAAATTTTTTCAAAACAAAATTTTCTGAAAACCAAAAAAAAAAAATGGTGTTTTCAAAGCATTTCATATTCCACTATTAATAGAGAATACATTTTTTCGAGGGGGTGTTTTTCAAAGCGGAAAAAAATCTTTATTAACAAATCAATTTAAACTTTTACGAAAGTATGAAATTTTTTCAAGAACAAAATTTTCTCAAAAACGTTAAATTAAAAAAAAATAGTTTTTTCAAAATCTTAAATTTTCAGCAAATAACTGAGAATAAATTTGTTAGAGCGAAGTGTTTTTCAAAACTTCAAAAAACACTTTTTAACCAAAAAAAATAAACCTTTTTTCAAAAACACCAGGAATGATAACATTGCCTAACAATTTCTGCACTTTTGCACAGTCTAAAGAGGCATTGATACAGAGTGTATTTCCAAACATAGTTCAACATTACAAAAACCATGATTGACTCAGCGAAAGAGCAATTTTAGCTGGGAAAAATAAGGACGTCAATGATATAAATTCAGCTATTTTAGATCAAATACCTGGTGACATAGTTGCGTATAAGTCAATGGATGAGGTCGTAAATTATCCAACTGAATTCTTAAACTCACTCGATTTGCCAGGCTTAATAAATAAAAAATAAATAATTGGCGCGTACACTTCTGTTAGGTGTTTGGCCGAGCTCCTCCTCCTATTTGTGGTATGCGTGTGTTGATGTTGTTCCACAAATGGAGGGACCTACAGTTTCAAGCCGACTCCGAACGGCAGATATTTTTATGAGGAGCTTTTTCATGGCAGAAATACACTCGGAGGTTTGCCATTGCCTGCCGAGGGGCGACCGCTATTAGAAAAATGTTTTTATTAATTTTGCTTTCACCGAGATTCGAACCAACGACCTCTCTGTGAATTCCGAATGGTACTCACGCACCTACCCATTCGGCTACGGCGCCCACCAGGCTTTGCCAGGCTTACCACCTCATAATTTACGATTAAAAATTGGAGCACCGATTATTATGCTGCGCAATAGTAATGTGCCCCGACTTTGCAACGGTACCAGACTCGCTGTGAAGAAGCTAATGGGTAACGTTATCGAAGCAACAATTTTGAAAGGGAAGTACAAAGGAGAAGACATTTTGATACCCTGAGTTCCACTGATTCCGGCGGATTTACCATTCGATTTCAAACGTTTGCAGTTCCCTATTCGCCTTGCCTTCGCTATGAGAATTAATAAGGCGCAAGGACAGTCTCTACAAATGTGCGGTATTAATTTAGAATACCCAATTTTTTCTCATGGGCAATTGTATGTAGCTTGCTCACGAGTTGGCAAACCATCGTCATTATTCACGTGAAAGATGAAAAAACCAAAAAAGTACAATAAAGTTCGAATGAAATTGTATCAAAGAATTTGCTTTGTTTCGTATTAATTTTATTCTCTTTCAGCAAATCATTGAATTTATCGTCTAGCGAAGCGGGCGAGGGTACGCTAGTAATAATATATAAATTGATTTTCTTTCAATAATATATTAACTCTAAACATTTTTATTAAGTTGCGAATGGCTTATTTCAACAATAATACAGTGGTGATATTTATTATCATTCATTATTTTGTGTTTTTTAATCATTTTATGTATATAATAATAAATATATACCACTTTTGTTGTTGTGAACAAATTAACTTATCATTCAATCAAATGTATGTGATGAATAATAAGTACAACTTTTTATTTTCATGTTTAAAGGTTTTTAAAAGAAAACATAAGAAAAACATTACAAAATGTACCATCATATTATATTTAATATGATATAATTGATGGATCACAAATTGAATGAAAAAGAATAAAAAGAATATGGATTCAAAATAATTATATATTTTTCTTTTTTTTTCTTTTGTTTTTTTTTTGTTTTTTTTTTTTTGGCATGTACTGCTTTTTGTTTGTTTGTTTGTGTTTCTTACGGATATGGAAAACAATGATGATCCTTTCGCAGGTTCACCTACGGAAACCTTGTTACGACTTTTACTTCCTCTAAATAATCAAGTTCGGTCAACTTTTGCGAAACAACCGTGACAGACGAGGCGTCACAGTGATCACGTCCGGAGACCTCACTATATAATTCAATCGGTAGTGGCGACGGGCGGTATGTACAAAGGGCAGGGACTTAATCAATGCGAGTTAATAACTCGCACTTACTGGGAATTCCAAGTTCATGTGAACAGTTTCAGTTCACAATCCCAAGCATGAAAGTGGTTCAACGGTTTACCCGGACCTCTCGGTCTAGGAAATACACGTTGATACTTTCATTGTAGCGCGCGGGCAGCCCAGGACATCTAAGGGCATCACAGACCTGTTATTGCTCAATCTCGTTACTGCCAGACGCAATTTGTCAATTTAAGAAGCTAGTGTCCTTATAATGGGACAAACCAACAGGTCCGACTCCACTTATATAAACACATTCAAACACTTGTACATTCAAGATGTACGCATGATAGAAGGCTATATAAGTTTCAACATCATAATCCTGAAAGCATCTATTTAATATATTTGAGTCTCGTTCGTTATCGGAATTAACCAGGCAAATCACTCCACGAACTAAGAACGGCCATGCACCACCACCCATAGATTCGAGAAAGAGCTATCAATCTGTCTTACACGCTTATGTTCGGACCTGGTAAGTTTTCCCGTGCTGAGTCAAATTAAGCCGCAGGCTTCACTCCTGGTGGTGCCCTTCCGCCAATACCTTTAAGTTTCAGCTTTGCAACCATACTTCCCCCGGAGCCCAAAAGCTTTGGTTTCCCGGGAAGCGACTGAGAGAGCCATAGTAGTAGGTACACCCAATTGCTAGCTGGCATCGTTTATGGTTAGAACTAGGGCAGTATCTGATCGCCTTCGAACCTCTAACTTTCGTTCTTGATTAATGAATTAACTCTTTGGCAAATGCTTTCGCTTAAGTTAGTCTTACGACGGTCCAAGAATTTCACCTCTCGCGTCGTAATACTAATGCATCAAACTGCTTCTATTAATCATTACCTCTTGATCTAAAAACCAATGAAAGTAGAACAGAGGTCTTATTTCATTATTCCATGCACAAAATATTCAGGCATTTGGAGCCTGCTTTAAGCACTCTAATTTGTTCAAAGTAATTGTACCGGCCCACAACAACACTCGATGAAGAGCACTGAAGTAGGTTTCAATAGGAGGAATATATAAAAAATACATTGTATTAATTATATATAAGAACTCCGCTGGTACTACGCTTACATACATAAGGTAATGTACATACCACAATATATAGTTGTACTATACGTATGAAGCACAAATTCAACTACGAACGTTTTAACCGCAACAACCTTAATATACGCTATTGGAGCTGGAATTACCACGGCTGCTGGCACCAGACTTGCCCTCCAATAGGTCCTTGTTAAAGGATTTAAAGTGTACTCATTCCAATTACAGGGCCTTGGATATGAGTCCTGTATTGTTAGTTTTCGTCTATACCTCCCCGAACTGGGAGTGGGTAATTTACGCGCCTGCTGCCTTCCTTAGATGTGGTAGCCGTTTCTCAGGCTCCCTCTCCGGAATCGAACCCTGATAGGGCAGACATTTGAAAGATCTGTCGTCGGTACGGGACCATACGATCTGCAAGTTATCTACAGTTCAACCAATTTAACGATCAAATGATCGCTTGGTTTTAGTCTAATAAAAGCACACGTTCCATAAGGTCCGTGTTTATATTGCATGTATTAGCTCTAGAATTACCACAGTTATCCAAGTAACTGTTAACGATCTATGCAACCATAACTGATATAATGAGCCTTTTGCGGTTTCACTTTTAATTTGTTTGTACTTAGACATGCATGGCTTAATCTTTGAGACAAGCATATAATACTACTAGCATATAATACTAGCATGATCAACCAGAATAATATTTATTTATATATTTTTATTTGTTTTTCATATTTGAAAATTTCATAAATTACGGTGTATATAAAAAGTAAAGGGGAAAACACACATATAATATTTATTAATAACACTGTGCGACAGTGAAATTATACTTTTATGGAGACCTAGTACAATTTTTAGGTATAGTAAAACTAAGAAAAATGGTATAGGAGAAATTTCCAATACACCCCCAAAATCTCATTTTATGGCCATAAAACCGTTTTTCAGTAGGTTGATGTGAAGAATAACTCTTAACTTCGCCAATTTCCATCCGATTTCGAATTTGCCTTTTTAGTTCGAAAGAACAAAAACAAGCCTTTTTGACAGTGTGTTGACTTTTTTTTCTGAAATGACAACTGACGAGACTGTAGACGGAAGTATATGGAATTTTTTTATTTTTTCTCTATTTTTTCAACTTTGACATAATTTTTACGATATTATCCGATATTGAGGATCTTTTTTAGTACACTACTGTTATAGTAAATTTAATTTTTCGTCAAATGAGCTATATTTGACTGTAATTGAATTAAAATTAATAGAGTTGTGTGAGTTTTAAGATTGTTTTTTTTTACTAATTTGGTATGTAGGTATAGCTTATGCTAAATGGGAATAAGGACGTGTTTTGATGCCTTATTATAGATACGTAATATTTATTGGAGTGTATATGTATACATAAGAGTACACTGTACTGTATACAACAGAACTGGTTAGAACTTACGAAAATATCTGACATATTATAGCACATTTTTTTTCAATAGAAATATGAAAAAGCTCCCAAGTGTACCAAAGTTCACACTGTACATATGTACCAAATATACCTTTTCGTCATTAATACACTCATACATTTTTTTATATATGGACTGCCGGATCGAGCTTTTGGAAAACCAGTTATAGGTTTCGTAAATTAAAAATTCCAAATCGTCTGGAAAGAAGTGCTTACAAGCGTAGTTGACAGCCAATTGCACCGAATGACAAACACATTTGATCAATATAAGAGATGGTGCATCCTTCTTTAATTGAACGTATACGCTATTCTTATTGCCAATCATGACACTTGCATTATCTGTGCCAATGCCGACTAATTTTGTGATGTCGAGCTTCAATCGTTTTAGCTCATGTCTCAGGCCTTTGGACAATGCGTCCCCACCTTCTAACTGGACTAAACTTAAAAACGTAGAAACTACTACTCCACGTTCTACAGAGAAGTAGTTAATGACTCCACCTAAACATTAATTTTTAATAATACAAATATGTTGAGACATTAATTTACGTAAACAAAAACAAGTTTATAGTTTTACGTGGAATGACACTTAAAACCATTAAATACAATTCTATATAATATATGTATATTATATATATTAGATATACATATATGTATATATTATTATTTCACCAAGTAATTTTGTGACGCTAACATCTGTGGATTCGTCCAAAAGCAAACTAAATTTGGAACCGCCAATGTCCTTATGTAGTTCCTCGTTAAAATGGGGGCCAATGCATTTTTAATTATATACGTGCATTTCGCGCGGTGAAGCTTAATTTTCTACGCGGTGCTGCTGTCATCGAACTTTTGTTGGCAAAGGTCACTTAAATGATTAACAGGGGCGATTGCGCTATGCTGTGCAACGAATAGGCAAAGCGCTGCCTCCTGCTCAATTGTTTTTGTTGCCTTTTGACTAAATTGTATTTTGTTTTTCTGCACAAAGCCGCTCATCGAACTAATGTGTTTTTTTGTAGCACCATGTGCACGCAAATCACATAGTTTTGCAGTTATGCTGCACTTACAGTAGCTACAATACGCCCGTGTTAAGTCTGTGGAATCCTTCCTCAGCCACTCCTTAAATTCTTTGCTCTGGAGCCACACATCTCGCACTTTTTGCTTATAAATTTCTTTCGGCATCGCTAACTTTTATGTTGTGTGGCAAACGAATTTCACAATTTTAGCGATGGAAGACGCGCAAATTTACATAGGTGGGAATTCTTTCGATAGAACTAAATATCGATAATTTACTGATAGACTTACATTTTTAGCATTTCAATCGTCAAATGGGATAGAAACAACTCACCAAATTGAGAAAAAGTAAAATTAAAAAAATATATATTTCAATTTGCTAAAAAAGCTAGAATTCTCGCCGCCCGCTGTTTTGAAATTTTTCCCGCAATCTCATTTCCAAAACAGCCAGATCTGGCTGGAAAAAAGCTGAAATGACATCAGTGCTACGGAGGGTGGGGTTTAAAGTTTTAGGATGGAGATACACCTCTCTTTCTCGCCTTTTAGATCATTTTTTTAATTACAGTATATTGAATGTTCCCCAAAAAGTGCCGGAAACGAAAATGTATTACCTATACATAATACGAGTAATAAGCATAACATAAATAATTGGCGCATACACTTCTGTAAGATGTTTGGCCGAGTTCCTCCTATTTGTGGTGTGTGTCTTAATGCCGTTTCACAAGTGGGGGATCCTACAGTTTTAAGTCGATTTCGAGCGGCAAGTGGTTTGTTATGAGGAGCTTTGTCATGGCAGAAATGCACTCGGAGGTTTGCCATTGCCTGCCGAGGGGCAAGTACTATTATTCGAATCTACGCACTCCCGAATAGTAGTAGCGTACTCACCGTTCCGCTACGGCGGCCGCCGTATATGTAAATGAATATTGTTCCTTTTCATTGTAAATTTAAATTTCAATTTTCATTATTAAACTAATGCAAAATGTAACATTTTTACGTTCAATTTCCATACTAATTCTTAACTATAATTTATAAAAAAGCAAAATACTGTAAAATAAATAAAAGATAGGTGTAATAATTCTTAATGACACTACACTCAGACATTATGAGCAACACTTTAATCTTTAAGTATATAAGTTGATGTAAATAGGTCGAGGGGATTACCTGTCGAAATATATTGGTTCCATTATTAATAAATAAAACTTTTTGTATTTATTTTTTTTAATTATTGAACTTATGCAAAAAATAATATAAACACAAATAAACATTTCATTTTTATTCTTAATGATAATTTATAAAAACAAAAACGAGGGACTATAATTCAAAAGGCGGATGTGTTGATCACAGACATGTGTAATCATTTTTAAATTAGGTTCATTAGGCATTATAAGCAGAACTTTAATCTTTAAGTATTAAGTTTTTTATCAAAACTTTTATGTTTAAATATTATATTTAAGTAATTCTGTACCTCTAGTCTAGTTTTAATAAAATAAATATGGAAAAATAAACGATAAACTTTGTTTATTTATGTAATTTTTTTTAAATAGACTTTTAATACGTTCACATATAAGTAGATGATCTACTTTTTCGTGCTTTACTCCCAATCCGTAATTAAAAATTTTTCTCCAAAATCTAAGATTATAAAATAATCCTAGATAATAACCATACTGTGTTTTGTGTGTAATAGATCATTATTTCTGCGAGTGTAAAGAAAAACGTTAAAGTAAAAATTAAATAAAAGAGATGCCGGCATAGAAAACAGGTTTATAGATATAATTCTAGTAAAATGTTTGTTAGGTATTGTTGCGGGGAGAATCCTTAATATGTTGCGGGCTTAAAAATATTTCGGGAAAAGTCCTGTATTCAATCCAATATGGAAGTCTGCTAGATGCGTGGAGAATCCTAAATATGTTGCGGGAATGTTGCGTGGAGAATCCTTAATATGCTGCGAGATTAAAAGTATTGCGGGAAAAGTACTGTTTCCAATTCAAATAAGAAAGTCTGCTGGTTCAGTTTCGAAATTACAATTGTTTCCACAATTTTATTACAAACTATTCCCTATATATACACAATTACAATATTTCAAAACAAAACCTACTTATTTTCACAGAAAATTATAACGAATAACATGAGTTGAAAAACATTAAAGTATTTTATACTAATATTAAATTGGACTCAACATTTGAATTATCTAAATAAGTGCAAAATAAAATATTAAAAAGAAAATGGAAACCTTTGAAAAACATTTACGATAAGTTATTAGTTTTTTCGTGAAATAGATCTTTTTCGTTGGCAAAGGGCAAAGTTTGACAATAGGGCGAACCAATTCGTCATGCGGTGTTTTCATCGTAAATACTCTTACGCGTCCATCGGTACCATGATGGCATTTGATCACTCGTGCAAGCGTCCACTTCGTTGGAGGATTAGGCTCGTTGAAAACAGCAACCACATCCAGTTCTTCAATATTGCGTGAAGAACGAAACCACTTGGTGCGACGTTGTAAGATGACGAGGTACTCGTCTCTCCAACGACGCCAAAAATGTTGTCTCATGGCAGAAATTGCTTGCCATCGCTAACGAAGATTTCCACGAAACCCTTGACTCTCAGGTTCCGGTATTGACTTAAGCGGTTCACCGACTATGAAATGTCCGGCAGTTAGAACTTCTAAGTCACCAGCAGTTTCAGAGTTGTAACAGAGTGGGCGAGAGTTTTCGCAAGCTTCTATTTCAGTCAAAACTGTGTTGAACTCTTGGTATGATAGTGAAACTTCTCTAGTACGCGTTTTAAATGATAGTTGACACGTTTGACTCCAGTCTCCCAGTAACCTCACATATGGCTACGAGCGCCGATAACCCAATAACGACGTTGCAAGACAGTTTGCATAATGCGGCGCCCAGCGTGCAAAGTGACTTTGTGTATTTCGCAGATTATTAACTTAGCAAGCGGACAATTCTTATACAAGATAATGGGATGCCTAACATCTGGGCTGCAGACGCAAAAGACTACTGCGAAGTGGGATTGGTCTTTTAGCGCTGCAAAGAGAAATTTCATTAGAAAAATAAAACGTGATTAGGCGAAGTTCAGCTTCAAATAACTCTTGGCAACTCGGTGTACCAAAACGCTTTATAACATTACGCCGCCTGTTAGCCCGAATGTTGGACAAAAAACGTAAAACGTAGGAAATAACTCGACACAGCTTAGAATACGATGAATATTTTGTCATCACGGACCAATAATCTGTAGAATTAGTCACATGGGCACGAATACTATTTCATATGCCCAGCTCTGTAGTGTGCTCTTTAGATATTTTCTGCTTCCACAATTGTTCAGTGCTTTTCAGGAAAATAGGACCAGCCCACCCCAACTGATGACATAATAATTCGGAGGGGGTTATATACCTCTTGAAGCACAATCTGCAGGATTCTGTTCAGAACGAACGTGGTTCCAACATTCGGGAGGCAAAACTTCTTGAATATCAGCGACGCGGTTGGCTATAAATGTTACCCATCTGCTGGGGTGAGCTTGTAACCATGCCAATGTTATAGTAGAGTCAGTCCAAGCGAAAAGCGGATAACGGAGATCAGACCAGCAGTGCAGCACGCTTCGCACTAGTTTAGCAGTAAGATGAGCGGCGCATAATTCAAGACGTGGCAACGTTGTCGGCTTAAGCGGAGCTACCTTGGTTTTCGACGAAATTAATGACACAGTAATGCTACCGTCGCTTTGTGTTGTTCGTGCATACAAAACGGCAGCGTAAGCGCGCTCGGACGCGTCTGCGAATACATGCAATTGCGTAAATGACCCAGCTACTTCAGTACCAAGCCAACGGTTCACCTTCAAATGTGCCAATTGCTTAAGTTCTATGCGATGCTCCAACCACTTCGTTGCGATAGACTCAGGAATGATATCATCCCAACCTACCTTAGAGCGCCATATGTCTTGAAACCAAATTTTTGAATTTATAGTTGCGGTAGCAAGTAGGTCCAGAGGATCGAAGAGCGTACTTGCATCTGATAAAAACATGCGCTTGGTCAACTTAACTGGTGGTTCCCTCAAATTAATGGTAAACGTGAGGTAGTCTCCCTCTGTGTTCCAGATAAGACCTAAAGCGTGAATATCCTTATCGTCGACAATATAATGTTTTTAAGAAAGAAAAACACACGTGGATGGATTTACAACGAATGACTTAAAAATTTATTTCCTGGTTTTGACAAGTACATGAAAGGTTGCTAGATTTGATAACTACATCAATAGTTTTAATACAAATATTTAGCACTGGATGATGTTAGAATTTACATTTTGATATACATTCTCAACACCCCCACTATATCAAAATTTCAAACAATACAAATACTGTTAAAAAGAAATCAATAAGGAACAATACCAAGAATTTGCATAAATTTATAGTGTTTTATTTCTGACAATCCCTTAGTTAAGAAGTCTGCAGGCATGTTAGCAGTTGGCAAATATTTAGTTTCAACTAGACTGCTATTAATTACATCTCTGATAAAATTATACCTTACATCAATCAACGAAAATAAAACACCAAAAAACCAAAAGTGCAAGCAGATGAGTGCCCGACGTTCTCCGCCGTCAGTGCGCGTTCGCTCAGCCAGCATTGATGAGAACGGCGATGCAGCAGCTTTCATCAACGGGAACAAAAACGGGCGTACAATCTCCCCGCTTACAAGTAGTTTTGGCGCAAACGAAATTGTCTCTGTTTCGCAAATACAGTCAGAAGGCATTTCGCAAACCAACGGAAAAACTTCTGATCGAATTGTGAGTACACTCTCTACAGACTCTACAGAATCAGCAAATCCGTGGTCGAAGCAAAGCTTTTCTGTAAACAGATCTACAGCCACAGCTCAAGAAGAAAAGCTCTCTCACGAAAGCTCTACGAAAGCTCTAATCAGTAACTGCCCAAATCAGAGTAAAATTAAACAGTCGGCCATACAGACTGGGTTAGACCGCTACATGAACATTCAGCCAAAGCGTAAACTAAGTCCGCAAAAGCAAACAGTTGATAAACAAAGAGAAAAAATAAAAAAAAGTTGTGAAGACGGCTCCCTGCGCCAGAATAGATTTGCTATACTAGACAACAGTGAGGAAATAACCAAGAGTAAAAGTACAGGCAGTAAGTCTAAACCGCCCCCAATATACTTAAGAGAAAAAAATTCGAACAGTCTTGTAAACAATTTAGCGAAGTTATTAGGTGCAAACAATTTTCATGTTGTTTCTGTTATGAAAGGCAACATACATGAGACCAAAATCCAAATCTACGAGGAAGAAAATTTTAGAAAGTTAGTAAATAATTTCGATTTGCTTAAGAAAGAGTACTACACTTATCAGCTTAAAAGCAGTAAGGGCCTTATAGTAATTTTGAAAGGAGTTGAGCATAATGTAGATCCGTCCGAAATAAAGGGAGCATTGGAAGAAGCGGGATTCGAAATAAAGTCCATATTTAATATAAAAAACCGGAACAAAGTTCCGCAACCAATGTTTCGTATAGAACTTGAGCCATCAGCAAAATTATTAAAAAAAGGCGAAGTGCATCCTATTTACAACCTACGTTATCTACTGCATCGTAAAATTTCAATAGAAGAACCACTAAAACGTAAGAGTCCCGTACAATGTACAAACTGCCAGGAATTTGGCCACACTCGTAGCTATTGTAATTTACCAAGCGTGTGTGTGATATGCGGTGACTTACACTCCACATCTACGTGTAGCAAACCAAAACAAGATGCAAGTGTTAAAAAATGTAGCAATTGTGTATTTTGTATCAATTAAACAAACAGAATTGCTGCCAAATAGAAAACCTGTCCCACCCGCAACAGTACCAAATCCAAATTCTTTTAGTTGCCAACCAATAGCACAACCACAATACCAGTCATATGCAAACGTCCTAAAAACCAACCCAAATGTGGAAGCAAATAACATTAATAATTGCAGTATAGAATCTATGCTTCAAACACTCGTGCAAACTCTTAATCAATTTATGGTTGGAATGCAAAGCATGATACAGGATCTGATTAGAAATCAAACCATTTTAATGCAAACCCTTTTAAATAAACCATAATGTACAGAATCAAAATTTGTCATTGGAACGCAAACGGTCTCACCAAGCACAAGCTCGAAGTCTATAATTTTCTATTATCAAATAACATTGACATTATGCTTATATCTGAAACTCATCTTACAGATAAAAATTACTTTAGAATTCCGGAATATCTTTTCTATGATACAAAACATCCTAGAAACATGACTCGTGGTGGCACAGCGATATTAATAAAAAAACGTCTAAAGCACAGTGTACTAGAGGAGTTTAATGAAGAATACCTTCAGTCCACTATTATTCAACTGCAAGAATTTTCCAGTACAATGGCTATCGCAGCTGTGTACTGCCCTCCTTCTCAAATCATAACCGAACAACAGTTCAAAGATTTTTTTGCCAAACTTGGGCCAAAGTTTATGGCTGCAGGTGACTTCAATGCCAAGCACCACTATTGGGGCTCTAGACTGGTCACACCTAGAGGGAGACAACTTTTTAGTTGTATACTAAGATCAAAACTTGATGTTGTATCTACAGGACAGCCAACATATTGGCCATCTGACCGTCAGAAGATGCCTGACCTGATTGACTTTGGTATTATAAAGGGTATTGATCGCAAGATTGTAACAGCGTCCTCATCCCTGGAATTGTCCTCCGACCATTCTCCGTCTATTATAACCATGGAAGGTAGTCCTTGCACCAGAACAGCGGGTAATCAGCTCCCCCATCCCAATCTCATAAACTGGCTTAAATATAAGAAATACATTAGCACTCATATAAAAACCAATGTTCCTTTAAAGAATGATATTGATATCGATAGGCAGATATATACATTGACTGAACTAATGCATAGAGTTACTAGGGCAGCAGTGGCCACAAATAATAAAAATCGTGTTGACTCTCAGCGAAACATTGATGAGACTATAGAAGATTTAGTTAAAAAGAAACGAGAGCTGAGAAGGTCTTGGCAACAATATCGTTCTCCAAAATACAAGAAACTATTGTATGAATACACAGTTAAGTTGCGTTGCGCCCTTAAAAAAGAAAAGGAGAGGCATCTTCATGATTTCCTCTCTAATCTTACTCCGACGGACCAAACAGATTACGCATTGTGGAAAGCCACAAAAAATATAAATCGGCCCATACAGTACGAATCACCAATTAGGCTAGGAAATGGTAATTGGGCACGTACGGATTCTGAAAAGGGGTGTGTATTTGCTGAACATCTGCAATCTGTCTTCACTCCCAATCAGTCTTCTGCAACTACTTGCTTACCACTAGACATATTGCAACCACCAAAACAGCCAATAAAGTTTAAAAACAATAACATAGCCTCAGTTATTAATCAACTTAAACCTAAAAAAGCACCAGGTTACGACAAAATCACCCCAAAAATGCTAAAAGAGCTTCCCAATATTGCCGTTCTTTATATCAGGCACATATTTAACGCCATCTCTCGTACTGCCTACTACCCAAAAGCTTGGAAATTATCTCAAATCATTATGATTGGGAAACCTGGGAAAGACTTAAGCCAAGCATCCTCATATCGGCCAATTAGTCTATTGTCCATACTTTCAAAGCTATTTGAGATAACAATATTATTCCTCAACACCAATTTGGATTTAGAGCAAAACATAGTACAACTGAGCAAGTTCATCGCATTGTGTCATTTATACGAAAGTCCTTTGAGAAAAATCAGTACTGCACTGCACTGTTCTTAGACGTAGCACAAGCATTCGATAAGGTATGGCACCGCGGCCTAATTCAGAAAATTACTAGTTTACTGCCTACGAATGTACACCTCTTGCTGCAAAACTATATCACTAATAGAGAATTTGTTGTAAAGCAAAAAGATTTTTCTCTCGGCATTGTAGAATAGACGCTGGAGTTCCACAAGGCAGCGTTCTGGGCCCTATTTTATATGTATTATACACATCTGATATGCCAACGACGAGCCAAACAATGACATCAACATTTGCCGATGATACTGCAATACTTTGCACTCACACAGACCCAAAAGTAGCAACGTCTATATTAAAAAGGCATATACTTGAAACAGAAGTATGGCTTAAAAACTGGAGAATAAAGGTTAATGAAACCAAGTGCGTGCATATTACTTTTACTCTAAGAAAAGAAACTTGCCCTGCAGTTACAATAAATGGTCAGAATATACCACAGCAAAACGAAATAAAATATCTTGGAATTCACTTAGATAGAAGACTCACATGGCGGAATCATATTGAAAAGAAAGTGTCGACTATCAAGCTTAAAATGAAAAGCCTATATTGGATGCTTAATTCGAAATCAGCATTACCTCTAGAGTACAAAGTGCTACTATATAAAGCCATGCTAAAACCAATATGGACATATGGTATAGAAATGTGGGGAACGGCTACGCCCTCAAATATCGAAAAACTTCAGAGAGTGCAATCTAAAGCCTTGCGGATAATCACGGGAGCGCCATGGTATATAAAGAACGTTAACATTCAAAGAGATATTTGCATACCTCGTGTAGCCGATGAAATAGTACGGTTGAGCAAAAAATACCTACAAAAGCTAGAAGACCATCCCAATAAACTAGCGCGAAATCTACTTTTAGATGAAGGTCACACAAGATTGAAAAAAGAGACATCTTCAAGTCTGCAGTATCTTAATGATCTCATCTCACGCGAGGGTCCGTCCGCAACTTCCTCCAACCACATCTATCACATTCGAAACAAAAACAAAAAAAACAACATCATTTTCACAATCGACATGAGAGACAACGGAAACTCTAAGGGAGACTGGAAACTAGGCCTTTCCGGCTCCCAGCTACGAAGAATCGGAGACTGGAAACCCGTCCTTTTCAGCTCCCAACTACTTTTAGATGAAGGTCACACAAGATTGAAAAAAAGAGACATCTTCAAGTCTGCAGTATCTTAATGATCTCATCTCACGCGAGAGTCCGTCCACAACTTCCTCCAACCACATCTATTACATTCGAAAAAAAAAACAAACAAAAAACAACATCTTTTTCACAATCGACATGAGGGACAACGGAAGCTCTAAGAGAGACTGGAAATTAGGCCTGTCCGGCTCCCAGCTACGAAGAATCGGAGACTGGAAACCCGTCCTTTTCAGCTCCCAACTATGAAGAATTGGAGATTCACAACCGATTTAATCATATATGTAAATGATGAAGGTCACACAAGATTGAAAAAAAGAGACATCTTCAAGTCTGCAGTATCTTAATGATCTCATCTCACGCGAGAGTCCGTCCACAACTTCCTCCAACCACATCTATTACATTCGAAAAAAAAAAAACAAAAAACAGCATCATTTTCACAATCGACATGAGGGACAACGGAAGCTCTAAGGGAGACTGGAAACTAGGCCTTTCCGGCTCCCAGATACGAAGAATCGGAGACTGGAAACCCGTCCTTTTCAGCTCCCAACTATGAAGAATTGGAGATTCACAACCGATTTAATCATATATGTAAATATATGTTCATTTGAGCAAATAATTCGTTTCTTAGCACTGGCAAGGAAACATATTACTCTAGTATATAAGATTTGAAAAGTTATTGTTAGTTTCTTATACAATACAAGAAAGATTCAATAAATAAAGAAAAATGAAAAAAAAAAAAAAAACAATATGTTTTGATCGTTTATGAGATTGGTGGTTATTTGCCAGTTTTAATGCACTTGGCTGTCATTATACAATATTATCATGTTGAAACAACCTGTTAATTCATATTCTAAATTTCTTAAATAAATGGCCTCTCGAAAAGCCTCTGCCAAAGCCATATACTCTGCTTCACAGCTACTGAGAGCAACAGTCCTTTACTTTTTGCTCTCCCAAGAGATGGCAGATCCAGATTTAGTAAAACAGATGCCAGTATAAGAACGTCAATCAATGATATCACTAGCCCAGTCTGCATCTGCATACCCTTCTAGTTCTGTTCTCTCTTTAGAATATCTTAAACAATAATGCTTTGTTTTTAACAAATATTTTAAAATTCTCTTAACATAATTCCAGTGAACATGTGAATAACAATTATTAAATGGACTGAGGTAACTGACTGAATAGGCAATGTCTGGTCGTGTCAAAACTGCCAGATTCTTCAAACTACCTATAAGTTTTTGATATGGCAAAGGATCTTCACAAATATCAGATTTCTCAATATTTAATTTAGTCTCTATCGGAGTACTAACTGTATTTCATTCAGACATGTTAAACTTTTTAATCAATTGCTCAATATTTTGCTCCTGATCCACTGTAACTACATTTGTATGTTTATCAATATAAATCCTCATGCCTAAATATTGCTTTACCTGACCTAAATTTTTAATCTAAAATTTTTGTTCCAAGGCTTCAATTAAAATATCAGTTTCTGACTTATCATTTGAAAATATTATGAAATCATCAACATAAATTCCAACAAAAGCTTTCTTACCATTACTATGATTTTTGATAAACACACAAGGTTCTAATTTACTTTTGCTCAATTCTAAATTATACAATGTTTCTTCGACTCTCTGATACCAGGCCAGTGCAGATTGTTTTAAACCACACACAGCCTTTTTTAACTTTAACACTTTACTGGAATCTTTAACAGGAAAACCTTCAGGTAAATGCATATATATACTTTCTTTTAAATATCCGTTAAGAAAAGCTGTTGTAACGTCTAAGTGAGTAATGTCCATATTGAACTGAACGCTTAATGCAAATAATAAGTGCAAGGTTGAATGTCTAATGACCGGCGAGAATGTCTCTTGGTAGTCCACACTAGCTTTCTGCGTATAACCTTTGGCCACTAACCTAGCCCGATACCTCACATTACCATCGCAATCATATTTTCTTTTTAGGACCCACTTGCACTGCACTACACTGGCACTTTCTGGAGCATCAACAATCTCCCATACTTGGTTGTCTTCGAACGACTCCAACTCCTCTGCCATCGCCTGCAGCCACTGCTGCTTTTCTGGACCACTGATAGCATCTTAATATGCCGGCTCGTCCTCCCCTGTGGATCTAGTACAAATATTAGCAACACCGCACCTCGAAGGCTTTTTCCTCTGTCTTTTCTCTTTTATTTCATCAACTAGTTGAGGGGCTTGTTGTGTATTATTGGATTGCGAATCATTTGTTTTTTCAGGTGTATTATTGATTTTTTGCAAGTCATTATTATATTCTACACTCTGTGCATCCCGGAATTCTAAGTCACTAGAGCTTGATTCACTGTGATAATCTAATTTCACCACAGATTCAACCATTGAATCCCCCACTGAATCTGTGTTATCTATAGAAACTGTAACTATTTCTTCTTTCTTTGGTTTTTCCTTAATCACAACATCTCTACTGGTTGTAATCTGTCTTTTGATTGGATCATAAATTCTATATCCTTTTACATTCTCACTGAAACCAACTAGTATATGTTTCTTTGATTTTTTATCCCATTTGGTTCTTTTTTCTTTTGGTATGTGAGCCATCACAGTGCTTTCAAATATACGAATATGTTCTAAGTTTGGTTTAATTCCAGTCCACGCTTCATATGGAGTCTTTTCAATGCCTGAGGCTACTAACCGGTTTTTTAAATAGACAGCTGTGTGCGCAGCTTCTGCCCAAAATGTTTTGTCCAAACCAGCATCGAAGAGAAGACATCTTGCTCTCTCTACAATGGTTCTATTTGATCTCTCACTTAGCCCATTCTGTTCGGGCGTGTAAGGATTTGTTTTTTGATGTATGATGTATTCTGATTTCAAATAATTCTCAAAATCATTACTGCAATACTCCCAACCATTATCCGTTCTCAAGATTTTTATATTTTTATTATGAAAATTCTCCACCACGCACTTAAAATCTTTTAAATAGTGTAATACTTCATTTTTTGTTTTTAGAAAATAAATAAAGATCATTCTGGTATAGTCATCAATTAATAATAGAAAATATCTTGCACCGCCAATCGACTGGGTCTCCATTGGCCCACAAATATCAGAATGAACAATTTCTAGTACATCTGTTGCTTGGGATCCAGTACTGAATGGCAATATTGACTGTTTGCCTTCACAACATATCTCACAATCTGATTTGCTTATTGTGAACGTGTCAGGATAATCCAGCCCATTCACTAATCCGCAACGCTTCATTTTGTTCATATCATTGCTATTTATATGACCAAGACGCCTGTGCCACGTTTCCCCAATCACTATGGTAGATGACGATGATAATAAACAATTCTGTGTTTTTAGATTCAATTTATTAAGTTCGCTTCAGCAACCAATTCGCCTTTATTGTTTTTAATTAAGCATTTATTCGTTTCAAAGACGACACTGTTTCCATTTTTTATCACCTCACTGACTGATAACAGATTTGTTGTGAGACTTGGCACACACAACACATTCTTTACTGTTATATCAAAATCGTAATTTGTTGTTATTTCTACGTTACCGGAACATGAAACAGGCACCTTCATCATTCGCGGTCATGTGCGCACTCGCGCCTTAATCAATGTAAAAATCAGTTCTACTGAATTCGCCGCCCAGAAATACGACACTAAAGGCATTACTTTGACTTTTGTTTTTATCCGACCCTTTGGCCGATTTATCCTTTAATAATGGACACTGATTCCTATAATGACCAGTATTTTTACAATGGTAACAAGTAACTGTTTTTGTGTTCCTTGTTTTGTTTACATTTGAGGTTGAAGTATTGTTGCTTGTTTTATATTTCTTCTGCCAGCCTTTAACGACAAATGCGGAATTGCGCTCTGTTTCACTCACATCAACTGATTCCATATCAAGTAATTTTGTTTTGATGGTGTCGGTAGTTATTTGAATGCCAGAATGTTCTACGGCCATAATCATAGGCATAAATCGCTCAGGTAAACCGGCTGGCAACAAAGAAACGATCCATTCGTCACTATTGGCGAATTCTGTTCCTCTTAAACGTTGAGCCGTTTCCACTATTTGTGTCACATAATTCGTCATATTTTCACTGTTTTCTAACCTTATGGATATAAGATGACGAAGCAAACTAATTCTTCTCGAAAAACCAGAATCGTCGAACAAAGCACGCAGCTTTTCCCACAACTCTTTCGTAGTCTTAGTTTTATGTGCACATCCCTACTAATATTATAAATGCGAATGTAAGTTTGTTTGTTACGCTTTCACGCCAAAACTACTTAACCGATTATTACGAAACTTTGTACACATGTTTTTGGAGGTAATAGAAGTAACATAGGGTACCTATTGGTGGATAGGGTTTGAGATATATGTAGGTCAAAACGTGGACCCAGGTAATCTTCGGATGTGTATGTACAATATGGGTATCAAATGGAAGCTGTTGGTGAATGCTTTAGTTCAGAGTATTCTTCATGCCGCTCCGTGACTAGGGTCTCGAGATAGATACCAAAACGTGGACCCTAGAATGTGTTTGTACAATATGGATATCAAATTGAAGCTGTTGATGAATGCTTTAGTACAGAGTATTTTTCATGCCGCTCCGTGACTGGGGTCTCGAGATATAGGTCAAAACGTGGACCCGGGTAACCTTTGGTTGTGTATGTACAATATGGTTATCAAATGAAAGCTGTTGATAAGTGCTTTAATACGGGGTAATTTTCATACCTATTGATGACTAGGGTCTCGAAATATATGCCAAAACGTGGACCCGCTGTGCCTTTGAACCGACGTAAACCAAAGTGACACACATTGTTAAGTAAGTATTGAAAATGGGTTTCGTAAAGTTTGGTTGTAATTCGGAACACTGGCAACGGGTCCAGCGTTCTTTCGAACCAGCCATAATGTCGTTTACTTTTTTAACGCTTGGGGCGGAACTGAACTGTCAAATTGACAGTGTGAGTTACAATGTGTAAATATTTCTTTTTGATTTGGATGCCATAAGGAGAAGACGTAAGTGCAAAGTGTAAAAATTCTTTGTGAATTTTTTTTAATTGGATTTTGGAACAGTGAAAAAATTACGAATTTACTTACGAAATTTGAGAATTTAATGTGAAATTCGAATGTTCAAATGAAATTATGTGTTCGTGGAAAAAAAAAATTTTTTCGTTTTTTTTTTTTTGAAAAATATAAATGGAAATATATAAATTGAAACGAAAAATTCATGGATGATCAGGAAAAAAGACGATTGTTTCTTAATTATTCATTTGCGTTGATTTGAAATTCAAAAACAATCTCCTTTTTTCCTGATTTTCACTTTATATTTTATATTTACTTAAAAACAAATAGAAAAACAAAAAATATTGTTTATGCCAAAGCGCTTGAAAAAAGAATAAAGAAACAAATAATATGAAAACCATATCTTATCTGTTCTAAACCATATCTATTCTATTTTAGTGTGCCCAGCGAAGCGGGCCGCGTGTGCTAGTATTATATAAAGATGAGTCAATCGTCAAAATCAGCTTAGCTCATGCTTTTGTATCTGCCGCAGCCGCTGCCGCCTCGATTCCTTCTTCTTTGATGAATTTGTCAGCGCCTTCCAAAACTAATAAATTTTCTACAGCGAACGCCCAATCTTCGAAATTTTGCGTCCTTTCAGCTTTGGCACGTTTGTATGATAACTGGAATTCATTTTTCTGACTTGCACGATATAAATACCACTATTAACATTACTTTTTATTATATTTTACTATTACTCGTAGCCCATAACCTTTTAAGAAAGAAAACCACACGTGGATGGATTTACAACGAATGACTTAAAAATTTATTTCCGGGTTTTGACAAGTACATTAAAGGTTGCTAGATTTGATAAATATCAATAGTTTTAATACAAATATTTAGCACTGGATGATGTTAGAATTTACATTTTGATATACATTCTCAACAAATGTGATATGTTCGTAGATGCATTGGAAATTCTTGCGATTAGTTCAGCGCAGTTCGATGCCCACTTACGAAGTTCAAACCCCCTTCCCTCAATATTTCGGAAATATTTGCTGCAACAATCGAAGTTCTTCTTTACTAGATGCACCAGTAAGTAGATCATCCATGTAAAACTCCTTGAGAATAACTCTAACAGCCCTAGCACAGCCATTCGACGAATCTCTTGCCGTCTGTTGAAGTGATCGGACAGCTAGATGAGACGCAGCTGCCACTCCATACGTTATGCGAACCATGCGAAAATCTTCGATAGGTGGCTACGCCATACGATGCGTTGCAAGTCGGCGTGTTTTAAGGATACGCATCTGGCGACATCTGCCGTTACAGCATAGCGGTGTGTTCTAAAGCGAAGTAAGATCGTGTACAAATCTTCTTGCAATTGAGGTCCTACAAATAATGCGTCATTCAGTGAATTTCCGGAGGTCGATTTTGCGGACGCGTTAAATACAACCCTCAATTTGGTCGTGATACTACTTTCCTTTAAAACAGGATGATGAGGTAAATAATACGTTGGATTCATAGTCTCTAACGTGACCTGCATATGTTTCATGTCAATGAGTTCATTCATAAATTCATTGTAGCGTAAACGAAGATCGGAGTCACAAGTAAGTCTTCTTTCAAGTCGTAACAAATTCTGGATAGCAAAGTTTCGCGACTCTCCCAGAGGTACATCGGGCTTCAGCGGCAATTCGACGACAAACCGTCCGTTAGGTTCCCTTCGATACGTTGTTTCAAAATGGCCTTCACAGTAACGCTCCTCATGCGTAAGATACGTTTTTTTGCAGAGCTTCCTCTAACTCCCATAACTTGTTCAATGCTCGATCCAAATGAACATCGCAATGTAACTATTGTAAGCGTGGCATATCAGGCTCAGATCCATTCACGCTTCCAAACAGAGTCCACCCAAAGACCTCAGTTGAGCCATAGGAGCTCCAGGTGGACCCTTACGAAGTTCTGTACAGATCAGTTGATCCATAACGCCCATACCAATCAATATATCGACCCGCTCAGGCTTCATAAAATGGGGATCGGCTAAAAACAAACCTCGGATATGTGGGCACGAGGAAGTAGCTATTATCTGTGTTGGCAAGTCGCTTGTAATTTTAGACAGAATTAACGTTTTGACAGTAAAGCATTGATTTGTAGAGAAAGAAGAAAGTGATACTTCACCTCTAGCTCGTCCTCCTTGCGCTGACCTAATTCCAGTAATGTTAACTTCAGATGTTGATCGCGGCAGGCCTAAGCGTTGCACACACGCCTCGGTCACAAAGGAAGCATGTGATCCAGAATCGAAAAGTGCACGTGCGGGCTGCCAATTACCAGAACAGTCGCGTACCTTTACTAATGCGGTGGATAACAGCACAATTATTTCTACCGCTATGGTTGGACTGAAGCTCGAGCTCAAGCACGAAGAAACGCGTGGAACGTCGATGCTTGCTGGAAGTTCAAAAGTTTTTACGCTTACCTTTGATGTGGTGTCAGCAGTGCATAACGGATGTGTCGCGTTGCCGATGTAATTGTTCACAGCGGTAACGGTCGTTGAATGCAAAGCACCGTGCAACAGGGTGTGATGCCGTTGTTTACATGTGCGGCAAGTGGAAGCACTGATACAACGGTCTTTATAGTGGCGCGTTATTTTGTTTTGATACCGCATAGAACACATTTGTCGACTTGCTTGCTGATGCAGTTTTAACCTTAATTGGTACTGATGTTGTTGACGACGAAAACATCGATAAGGATCGACATCTTATCTCTAAAAATGTTATTAGCTGCTCAAAAGATGGAGGATAATCACTAACGAGCGATAACTCCCACTGCTTACGCGTTTCGAATGCCAACTTACTGAAGACCTCATGTACCAACCAATCATCACAAAAATCAATCGGACGACCCAACGCTTTAAGCTCGCGAACATGCTGTTGGAACGCATCAATTACACCTTTGATTGCGTCAGCATTGTCATGCGAAGCCCTTTTAATTTCAGCCAACGCGCGAAGATGAGATTCCACAATTACACGAATAACCTTATATCGTGATGTTAATAGACCCCAAGCTTCAACGTAATTTGCGTCACATATTTTAAAACCACCGATAATTTTCAACGCGTCACCTTTCAAGCAGCGTCGGAGATAGTGCAACTTTTGTCCATCTGATAAAGCAGAGCTACTATCAACTAACGAGGAAAACGCGTCGAAAAAACCAATCCATTCTGTAGAGTCACCGGAGAATGTGGGCAACTCCATTTTCGGTAAACGTATAACCGTGGACACAGATGCCTTTGTGGAGCTATCTTGCGATTTAGTACGACAATTTTTCACGCGGCTAAAGTTAGCTGAAGCTGTAGAGCACCAAGTTTCGGCTTGGATACGCACATTTTCTTCAATTTCAATAACATCGGCACCACAAGTAGTTTCTACAGCGTCTTGAGCAACGTTAAAACGAACCCAATGTTCACTCAATAACTGAAGGTTGCTTGCAATATTTGCTGCATCCATAGTGAATGCCTCATCAATACTTTTTGCAATATACCGTTTAATGGCATTGAAGCGGAATCGCGCGTTTTAGTAGAATTCGATATTTTTTATGTAACAGAAAAGCAACGACGGGTTTTAAGAACTTTCGCGATGTTAAATGCAGGAACGGCTGCACAAACGTACAAACATATAATTTTTTTAATATTCGTGGCGCCTTTTGCTACGCGTATGTATGTATGTACACAAGCGAATGCGTATAGTATATTCCAAAAGGCAAACGGAGTAACTATATCCGGCTCGAAAGACCAAAAATGTTGCGTGGAGAATCCTTAATATGTTGCGGGTTTAAAAATATTGCGGGAAAAGTCCTGTATTCAATCCAATATGGAAGTCTGCTGGAGGCGTGGAGAATCCTAAATATGTTGCGGGAATGTTGCGTGCAGAATTCTTAAAATGTTGCGAGATTAAAAGTATTGCGGGAAATGTCCTGTTTCCAATTCAAATAAGAAAGTCTGCTGGTTCAGTTTCGAAATTACAATTTTTCTCACAATTTTATTACAAACTATTCCCTATATATAAGTTAATGCAACATTTATTCATATTTCAATATTAGTCAGCATATTCATATTTCAATATTTAGTCAGCATATTTTAACCAAGTTCGTTGTACTGATTTCGTATTTCAATATCTAGTTATTTCATATCAGTTATCATATTTCAATATTTAGTCAGCATATTTCATGACTGCTTACATTGCAGCTAAATGCTTATAACTCATTTATGCTTACTTTACTGTGCCAAATAATAAGAAATGCTGATCAATAAATAAATATGTAAACCAGCATAAGAAATGCTGATCAACAAATAATTATGTAAACCAGCATAAGAAATGCTGATCAATAAATAAACATGTAAACCAGCATAAGAAATGCTGATCAATAAATAAATATGTAAACCAGCATAAGAAATGCTGATCAATAAGAATCATGTAAACCAGCTTAAGACTATTTATAAGAGGCATTGTAATTTTAAGTGGTCAGTGTAAAAGGATAATTGAATGAATAAAGAGCTCAGCTCGTAAATATTTTTCAAAAACTAAAATAAATTTATAATTTATTAACTGGCGCCCGAGCAGGGACCAGTAGTGTCAAAAGGATCAGTCGGTAAACGTCCCAGAAAAACTGCATAAGTCGGCCTAAAGTAGCCCGCCGCAATCGGTAAAAAAAAAAAATTAAAATTATTTTCTCCGCATAAGTCGGCCTAAAGCAGCTCGCCGCAGATAATCACCCGTAACCGCAGGACAACCGACCGAGACCCATAACTTTAAAATCGCGTAACTCGGACTACAAGGATAGCCTGCAGCGAAAAAACGGGAGAAGACATCTACTGGTCCAACCAACAAAAAAATCCACGGGAAACGAGGCACCTGAGTAGAGCAGCAAAAGGGGAGTGGAAGCAAACGCTAGCCGCCCGAGGTTCCAGAAAGGATGATATTCCTACTAATAATGTAAGACACACTAAAATTTTTTTTATAAAAATTTCATTAGAAATATATTAAAATTAGAATTAAGAAGTGAAAGTGATCAAAAAAAAAAAAAAATTCAATAACTAAAACTAAATTTACATACAAAAGTGAAAAAAATATATATATATCAGGAAAACTGAAAGTAATTGATTAAAATAAAATTAGTTAAAATTTGAAGAAAAAAAAGAGATTAGATTAGAGAATCTGTAAAACATTTTAGACAAATTTAAGGAAATTTCTACAATCGCAAAGAATTTTTTACAATCTAAGAAAAAGTAATATCTAAATTAGAAAAAAATATGACCAACCCCGAAAACCTAATTAGACCCCCTGTCCTAAACGCCCCCAACCCACCAACAGTAGCGAACCAGAGGTCTATGGACCAATATGTGACACAACTAGTTGACAGACTGTTTAGCGAACGAATAGACGGACGGAATACGTTTGAAGAAGACGAACTCATTAGCGGAAATAATAATTTAGGAGAATTAGACAAAATTCCCGACATAGTACGATGTCTACGGGAATTCACAGGAAATCCAGCAGACTATGGTTCCTGGAAGAAGAGCGTAGAACGTACATATACTAAACCTATATGAATTGATACGCGGCTCGGCAAAGTATTATGGCATTTTAAGTGTTATAAGAAATAAAATAATAGGACATGCAGACATAGTGTTAGAATCATACAACACACCTTTAAACTGGACGGCAATTTCTCGTTGTTTAAATACCCATTATGGAGACAAACGCGACTTACGAACACTAGAGTATCAAATGACATCTCTCACCCAAGGCCACCTTAGTATACAAGACTTCTACCAAAAAGTATACTCTAATTTTTCACTTATATTAAACAAAATTTCTTGCCTCGAAGCAGGAAGAGAATCGCGTAATCTACTGATATCTACTTATCGAGATAAAGCTCTCGATACCTTTATAAGAGGTTTGAATGGAGATTTACCTAGGCTTCTTGCAATGCCAGAATCTCAAGATCTCCCAGAAGCACTTCAACTCTGTATAAAACTGGAAAATCAAAATTTTAGATCAGGTTTTGTTCATAACAACTTCAACCCAAGGAAAAATAACATAGGGCAAACAGCACCTCCTATTCCACCACGACGATTTAACCAACTACCAAATCGCCAACTATTTTATCCCCAATTTACTAACTGGGCACAACCAGCCCACAGAAATTATACAGAATATCCTATCTATAGAGCACCCTTGCCACCAAAACATTTTCAGCAATATCCAAATAACCAACCACGTTTTCAAAGATTTAATGAGCATAATCAATCAGCACCTCCTCGACCGTTTGGTACAAAACCACTTCCAAAACCACAACCAATGGAAGTTGACCAGAGTATGCAGACTCGTCACATAAATTACATGAATCGACCAGCCCAACTTCAACAGTTTCAAGGAAAAAGGCCAGCACCTCATCCAAATGCAGACAAAAGGCAGCGAAACTTCAATATCGGGATAAAAGAATATGAAGACATGATGGAAGCAGCAGTTAACCCAGAATTCGATCAACCACTTTCAGAATATACAGACCCATATCAAACGGAATACTACGAAGGAAATCAAAACCAGAATACCCACATCGATACCGCGGAAGAATTTGATTTCACAGACGTTCATTTTTTAGAATGAGCGGCTCTTCATTACCGTATATTGAAAGCATATTAAGTAATGGAGAGATTATCAAAATATTGATAGACACCGGTTCTAACAAAAATTACGTACAACCACACCTTGCGAAAAAAGTAATAGAAAATAAAAATCCATTTTATGCATTTTCCGTAGGAGGAAACATAAAAATAACCCACCATACATTTGCAAACCTTTTTGGAGTGAAAGACACCCCTATAAAATTCTTTATCTTGCCCACACTAAAATCTTTTCACGCAATAATTGGCAATGACTCTCTAAAACAGTTAGATGCCGTAATACACACAAAAGGCAATTTCATGTTAGTAAAAAACAGTATAAAAATAAAATTAAAACAACAATATTCACAGGACGTAAATCTCATAAATATCAGATCAGACCATATGACTCACTCTCAAAAAGAAATTATCCGAAAGTTAGCAGTTGGCTACCAAACACTTTTTAGTGAACCAAACGAGAAACTACCATTCACCACAACAGTAAAAGGCGAAATCCGCACCACAACAAATAGCCCCGTTTACACCAGATGTTACCCATACCCAATGTGCCTTAAGGACCAAGTAGGAAAACAAATAGAAGAATACCTACGAGATGGTATTATCCGACCATCGAGATCTCCATACAACTCACCCGTATGGGTTGTTCCCAAAAAAATGGACGCATCGGGAGAAAAAAATATCGTATGGTAATTGACTATAGGAAATTAAACCTAGTCACAATACCTGACAGGTACCCAATACCAGAAATAAACGAAGTACTTTTCCAACTTGGCAAAAATAAATTCTTTTCCGTATTAGATTTGAAAAGTGGTTTCCACCAGATCCCTTTAAAAGAAACGGATATTGAAAAGACAGCATTTTCAGTGAACAACGGAAAATACGAGTTCACACGGCTTCCCTTCGGACTTAAGAATGCTCCTTCTATCTTTCAAAGGACGCTTGACGACATTCTAAGAGACCACATAGGGAAAAGATGTTATGTCTATATAGACGACATCATCATAAACTCATCTTAACGACATAGAATTAGTTTTCGACACGTTAGACAAAGCCAATTTGAAAATACAATTGGACAAGTGCAAATTTCTAAAATCAGAAGTCGAATTCTTAGGCTTCATAATATCTGGGAATGGTATAAAAACCAATCCAAAAAAGGTGGAGGCAATAATAAATTTCCCAGTTCCTCAAACCCTAAAAGATCTTCGTTCCTTTTTAGGACTATCAGGGTCTTACCGTCGTTTTATAAAGGACTACGCCAATTTAGCGAAGCCTTTAACACTCCTTCTAAGAGGGGAAGAAGGACGAGTTTCCAAAAACCATTCAAAAAAAGTTTCCATCACTTTAAACCCAAAAGCAATGGAGGCATTTGAAAAACTCAAATTATCCCTCACTGCAAAAGATGTGATGCTCAACTACCCCGACTATACCAAGGAATTCCAATTAACTAGACGCATCCAATCACGCCATTGGAGCAGTTCTGGCACAAAATGACAGACCAATAATGTTTATATCACGGACTTTGACAAAAACTGAAGAACATTACGCCACCAATGAAAAGGAGATGCTTGCTATCATATGGGCTCTAAATAATTTGCGAAATTACCTCTACGGATCAGTTAAAGTAAAAATATATACAGATCACCAACCACTTACTTACGCACTCAGCAACAAAAATAATAACACCTAAATGAAAAGATGGAAAGCAATCCTTGAAGAGTACAATTACGAACTGTTGTACAATCCAGGAAAATCGAACGTCGTTGCCGATGCCCTATCTAGACCACCTCAAATTAATATCCTACCTACTTCTAATAATGATGACAACAATTCGCTTAGTGCAACTGTACATTCCGACGAAAGTTCCTCCCATCAATTAATTCCAGCAGTGGAAGCACCAATAAATGTATTCAAAAACCAACTATGGCTCCTAACAGGAGAAGAACCCAGTTACCAGTTTAAAATTCCTTTCCCCACCTTCCATAGACACATTATTATACAACGTGAGTACACACGTGATAACATCATTTCAATTTTCAAGAGATATCTAAATCCTACAGTAATTAATGGACTTTTCACATCCGAAGCCATAATGGCGAAAGTTCAAGAAATATACCCCCTTCATTTCAGTAACAGTAAAATTCGATTTACACAGACCAAAGTTAAAGACTTAACAGACGAAACTGAACAAGAAAACGAAATACTAAAGGAACATAAGCGAGCACACCGAAACCCTCAAGAAAACAAACTTCAACTAATACAAAAGTTTTATTTTCCTAATATGAAAGCGAAGATAACAACCATAACAAAACAATGTAAGATTTGCAAGGAACACAAATACGACCGTCACCCAAACAAACCCCAATTAGCTGAAACACCTATCCCACAATACCCAGGTGAAATAATCCACATAGACATATACAGAACCGAAAAAAATCTAGTTCTCACAGCAGTAGATAAATTTTCTAAATACGCGCAAACGAGGATCATACAATCCAAAGCAATAGAAGACATCAGAGAGCCGTTGAGACAAATCATTTTCGCCTTCGGCGTACCCAAACACATAATAGTAGACAATGAGAAATCTCTTAATTCTGCATCAATCTATTTCATGCTTGAAGACCAATTGGGCATTCAAGTGTATAAAACCCCACCATATGCCAGTACAGTAAACGGACAAGTAGAACGTTTTCATTCTACTCTTTCTGAAATAATGAGATGTCTGAAAACAGACCGAATTCACAGATCCTTCATAGAACTTCTTGACAGATCAGTATATGAATACAACTACTCCATCCACTCAACAACAGGGAAAAGACCGATTGAAGTATTCTTTGGAAGAAGAGTTTCAACAACCCCAGAACAATATGAAATTGCTAGATAGGAAAACATAGAAGCACTCAGACAGAAACAAACAAAAGATTTGGAATCACATAATAAAAAAGGAACCCACAAAAAACTTATTCTCCAGGTGATGCAATATATGTAAAAATCAATAAACGCTTAGGATCGAAACTAACTGCTAGATACAGAAAAGAAATTGTTAAGGAAGACAAAGGAAGTGTAGTCATAACAGAAACAGGACGGACAGTATACAAAGCCAATATAAGGACCTAAAACAAATTTTTTCCCCCTTTTCTATATTCCCACTTTAGATTATATTTTCAAATGACAAACGCAGGATTTCGAATAATTGACTATACGAACGCACAATTAGTTACATTTAATACAGGATGGACAAGACTACAAACTGGAACATATAGGATCGTACACGTTATTAACTTAGACGAATACCAAGAGACCTTAGACTACCTTAACACTACCATACAGCAAAAAATAATTAACACTAACCCACTCCTTCCTTTCCTAAAACACGAAGTTGAAAACATCCAGAACAATTTGGATAAATTAAAAACACAACCAAAACATAATAAAAATAAACGCTCAATTAAAATATTAGGCACTGCTTGGAAATGGCTTGCAGGAAGCCCAGATTATGACGACTTTAGAATCTCAAGTGAAAAAATCAATAATGCATTGGAAAACAGTAATGATCAAATAATTATAAATAGAGTACTAAGTGAAAGAATAAAAAACATTACAGAACAATCTAATAAAATACTAAGTGCATTAACAGATAATGAAAACATACAGCATAATGTAGCTGTTAATATTAAGTATAAGCTAGATATAATAAAGGAAGATATTGCTAACATAAATTACGCCATTCATTGGGCAAAAACAGGCACAGTAAATTCTTACATTTTTTCAAATAACGAAATAAATTTAATGAAAAGCATTCATGAAAATCAAAATAACCCATTTAATAACATAGACGAAGCCTTAGAATTTTCTAACGTTAATGTAGCTTCAAATAACTCAGTAATATTATATGTAGTAAATATTCCCTTAACCAATAAAAATACATGCGAATCATTACTAATAAAACCAATAAAAAAGGGAAACAAAATAAATAAAATACAATTCGAAAAAATTTTAATATGTGAAAATAAAATATTTGGAAAAAGAAATGAGTGTTATAGAAATATGTAATGATAAGGACATTATTGACATAAGCAACTCCTCGTGCATACCAAGCCTACTCAACAGTTATCCAGCTAACTGTACAACAATCAACAACCAACACGTATCCGCAATAGAAGCCATTTTACCAGGAATACTATTTTTAAACCAATACGAAGGGTCAGTCACATTGGACAATGAAGAAATGCGACTCAATGGATCATATGCGATCCAATTCCAAAATTCCACAGTTATCATCGACAACCAGCAATACATTTTCAACGGAATAACAGCAAACAACCCACTTCCTGCTATTCTCCAGCCCAGCAATACAATAAACCCAGAGGAAGAAATTCTAAGTCTTGAAATGATGAAGGAATTGCATTTAAAAAACCTTAAGCACATCGAAGAAGCAAAAAGAAGAACCTTAATATCAACAGTAACAAATTTTGGCGTATCCAGCCTATTACTAGCTCTAATAATAGGGCTAATGATGAAATTTAGACCAATAAAGGAAAATAAATTAATCGGAAAATACGTAAAACAAATACCATTGGAGAGAATGAAAACTACACAAGAAGAGGCTAACACACAGTCAACAGAATACGATGACCACACGAATAATACAGCACCATATTTCAACTACAACACGTAACGCTCGAGGACGATCGCTTTTAAGAGGGGAACAGTTAATGCAACATTTATTCATATTTCAATATTAGTCAGCATATTCATATTTCAATATTTAGTCAGCATATTTTAACCAAGTTCGTTGTACTGATTTCGTATTTCAATATTTAGTTATTTCATATCAGTTATCATATTTCAATATTTAGTCAGCATATTTCATGACTGCTTACATTGCAGCTAAATGCTTATAACTCATTTATGCTTACTTTACTGTGCCAAATAATAAGAAATGCTGATCAATAAATAAATATGTAAACCAGCATAAGAAATGCTGATCAACAAATAATTATGTAAACCAGCATAAGAAATGCTGATCAATAAATAAACATGTAAACCAGCATAAGAAATGCTGATCAATAAATAAATATGTAAACCAGCATAAGAAATGCTGATCAACAAATAAACATGTAAACCAGCATAAGAAATGCTGATCAACAAATAAATATGTAAACCAGCATAAGAAATGCTGATCAATAAGAATCATGTAAACCAGCTTAAGACTATTTATAAGAGGCATTGTAATTTTAAGTGGTCAGTGTAAAAGGATAATTGAATGAATAAAGAGCTCAGCTCGTAAATATTTTTCAAAAACTAAAATAAATTTATAATTTATTAACTTATACACAATTATTTCAAAACAAAACCTACTTATCTTCACAGAAAATTATAACGAATAACATGAGTTGAAAAACATTAAAGTATTTTAAACTAATACATACTAAATTGGACTCAACAGGTATTATTAACCGTACATTCATTTAACAGAAAAAAGCGTATGTCCATAAACGTGAGTCCTCTTATTACTTACTATAAAATGTAATATCGAATTTCGAATGCGTATCCAACTGTTTATTATGACCAGCCAATTGCGCAATTTAATTAGTTATTCCTTCTCCTTGTATTTTCTTCATATCGTTAATAACCAAAAACCAAAATCTCCGAAATATTCCACCAAAATAATTTCTAAGAAGAAAAACCTTTCACGACAGTATTGAAGTCAATTGTATTGACAGGATTGTCAATTTGTGACAATTATGTGATCGGGTAGATTAATTTTGTGGATTTATTGCTAATTACTGCATATGTGAACGTAATTTTTGTTAGAGAACTACTGCAGTGGTAGAATTATATGAAAGAAATATAGTTTGAATTCTTCGAAGAGCGTTTGAATGGGTTGGTGCATGACTACCATTTGGGATCACCTAGGTTCGAATCTCCGTACATGAAACAGGAAAATGATAGAAAAAAGTTTTTTGATAACGGGACGACCGAAGCGACAGGCAATGCCAAACCCTCGAGAGTATTTCTGCCATGAAAAAAAACTGTAAGTTCTTCCATTTGTGGAACAACATAAAGAAGCACAAATAGGAGGACAAACTCGGCCAAACACCTAACAGAAGTGTACGCGCCAATTATTTATTTATTTTTAATGGGCAGACTACGTTCATACCTCAAAAAAGAACGAAGTTCATACGGAGGTAGAATTGTATAGAGACGTCTGTAAATTTATTAGTATTTTTGTTTTAAATTGCAGGCATCTAGAAACACCATATTGGTGTACAATAAAAATAATTGTTAACCTCGTTTAAAATTGAACCTAACGAGGATATTGTAAATTGAGTATATCTCACAGCTCAGAGGAGTTATATGCTCTCGCCTCACAGATGACTTTATTAAACTAAGAAGGAAGAAAAAATGATATGAAAAAGAATTAAATGAGAATTTTAAATTGAAAAAACATTCATCGAGAATCTCCATAATACATATACACTAATTTAATTTTCAGTTTAAATGCGATTTTTGGTGGTTATTTATGATACAACTACTGAAATAGTAATTTAAATTGTGTTTCTAAAGATTTAAGTCACTTTTTGTTCACATACTAACCGATATGAAATATTAAAACATGTTTATGTTGTGTTCAATTATTTGGCGAAATATATAAAATCTTAAGAAATTATAAAAAAGGCGACATTGCATATTTAGCACAGAGGCAACAAGACACAAATGACTACTTGCAACAACAACAAAAATGTACATAATATAAATTGTCTTAAAACGCTCGGAAGCATATTCATTCCCGGATGATTATACCGCAAAAAATGTGACATAGTGTTCCAGATTAACAAATACCAAAGGAAACCCACTTATCAACAGCCAAAAAATGCTGACAATTATATCTTGCCTTGAACTTTCTTTTAACCACTCGCCAATCATATTGACAACTCAAAGTTTACTACAGGAAATGATAAATCGATCACTGTATACTCATATCACAGACCGGAAGACGGAGCTGATGAAATTACATTGGGCAACTTTGAAAGTACCTTTAAAAGCAAGTATCGAAATTGAAACAGCTATAGCATTTTTCAACGGTACGATAAATCAGTCAGTCCGACGGGAAAAACACAAGCAGAAAGTTTTCTTTACTGATTAAAAAAAAGCTAATAACAACAATCCAATGTAAAAAAAATTAGGTGGTTTCCTACATATAAAAGTAATATTTGCAACGAATTTATACAAAGCGCAATTACAAATGAACCTTACCTCCCATTGGTTTAAAGCATAGTAACTGATTAAATAAATGAAATCAACATTTAGTATTGTCCAAACAAGCATGCATATATACGTAAGGCGTATTTCAATAGGTGCACTTCAACTTTTTTCCGATAGGGAGGGCGAACGACGCAATATTTTTTATTTTTCGCTTATCATTTGTAAACTTTATTAGTATACATTTCATCATGCAACGCTACACACTTGAGCAACGATTGCAAATCGTGCAAATCTTTTATGAAAATAATCGCTCTGTTGCTGCTACTTTAAGAGCATTACGGCCATTTTACGGTCCATTTAACAAGCCATTCCGTTCGACAATCGACCGTCTAGTGAAAAAATTTGTATCTACGTTTTCGCTACATAATGTTCCGGTGCCAGTGAGAGCAAGAAGTGCACGAAGTGTTGAAAATATTGCTGCCGCCAGGGTTTATGTTCAAGAAGACGCAAATGTGTCGCTCACACGACGTTCTCAACAATTCTGCCTTTCTGTGTCGTCATTGTGGCGAATTTTGCGAAAAGATCTTGGCCTACATCCGTACAAGATCAAGCTGACACAAGAACTGAAGCCGTTTGACCATTTGAAGCGACGTCGATTCGTAAATTGGGCTGAAGATCAACTCGAAAATGATCCAGATTTTTTCCAAAAAATCATCTTCAGTGATGAAGCTCACTTTTGGCTCAATGGCTTTGTCAACAAGTAAAATATGCGTTACTGGGCAGAAAGCAATCCACACGTGATTCATGAGGCACCGTTGCATCCCGAAAAAATCACTGTTTGGTGCGGTTTACATGCCGGCGGCGTAATTGGCCCATATTTTTTCGTTGACGAGAACGATCGCCACGTTACTGTGAATGGAAATCGATACCGCGGCATGATAAACGATTATTTTTGTAATGTAAGTTGCACATCAATACGATACTGCATCAATACCCATATTGGCTCATATTCTCCTCTTGTGTAAAAATGTCATTTGTTTGAGTATTTTTCCGTTGCTTCACAAGTACAACAAGAGTAATAGTGTAAAGTGTTTAAATGAGAATTTATAAAGAAATTATGAGAAATACAATTTAGTTAAACAAATTAAAGGACCAGTCCAAATTGTTGAAATTTTAGAAGGCGGCAGATACGTCTTCTAGAATTCTAACTCCAAGAGAACTTATTTACACAGAATACGTGACGGTGAAGTTTAGATGCGGTTGATGTTGACTAAGGAATACTTTTTTGTGATTGTTTTTCTGCTAATTGCTTATTTCAAACTGCATACAATTTGCAGACTTGTTGATTGGGTTTAGAGGACATGGTGAACATGGAATTATTTAATAAAGCTACTAGCATGAGGTTGGTAATGGTTAACATTCACCCTAAATAGAAGTTGTTAGTAACGTACATTTTGGAAAGTGTTTTCTAACGTTGTTAATTGCTGGAATGGTAGTTTTTAATGCTGGAGGGAGGCAGTTAATATCGTAAATGTGGTGAAGTGTTGGAATGAAGCATTTAATAAATTTGAATGAGAAAGAGTTTACTCTAACGCTGATTAAAGGTTGGAATGGTGTAAATATATGTGAATTGAGGAGAGTTTGCTCTGATTAAGGGCTGGAACGACCATTCATACAAATTTTAATTTCTATAAATTTATTTCGTTAGTGATTTCAAAATATAGGGAATGATGGCGAGTTTTCTTTTACATGGGGTTCTCATAAGTTTGGTTATGGGCGTTTACATTTACGTTGTGAGCACCATCACACTCCCCAACGTATCGTAGTCCCTTTCCGTTGCCCGTACCATACACAAAAATGAGCGAAACTTATCCCGTCGGAAACATCTGCGTTCTTTTAGCTACATATTTACACAATACATCGGGTTGTGTGTGTTTGTGTTTGGGTGTATCGACACAATGTTGCCATTGGTACTTTTGCATACACACTTTTGCACAAATCTACGTTATCGGTTATAATTTTTCTCGGTATAATAAACCAAAGCCAAAAACCAACAAATGCAATTAGTTCATTTAACTTTAACTTTATACAACATTGTTTTTAAGTTATGTTAATAAAATTAAAATTTTTCTAAGTTTATCGTATAAATGGTTTTGAAATGTAACGTTTGGCAACAATGTGTGGTGAAAGAGCAATCAGTTGACACGATTATACGGAAACAATCCAAAATTCCACGTCAACGATCTACTATACTACGCAACGGAACGGTGGAAGAATTCATTAGTTTCATCGTGTCAGCTTATACGGGTGTACGTTTACGTCGCTGAATGTGAGCAACATGAGCCTTATAGCTGTTGGAATAGCAGACATGAATGCAGAATGGATGCGATCAATGAATGTGAAGAGCATCACCCCTCGGCGTGTGGTATATTAGAATGACCGTGATGACCAATTTTATAAATTTTTTTATGAGTGTATGATTGCCAATTTGTAAGATTGTCAATATCAAGTATTATGGCTGAAATTGTTTTCTTGGGTCAGGTTTGGCCGAGTAACAGAGGCGCCACACAAGCACGTATGATTTATCAGAATGGTTATGGTGGAAACCATTAACGAAACTACCACCATTGTTTCGCTTTGCACTAGGAAAACTACTAAAAGCGAAATGTATGAAGTAGGCTACGAAACGTAAAGGGCGTCTGACACATTAAGATGCCAAAGTACACTTTGTATCATTAGAGTTTGAGTGATTGAAATAAAAGCGCGTGTCGATAGCAAAGTGACATGCAGAGTAGTGAGCCACCGACGAATTGTTATATATCGAGAATGGAAGACTCGACATATTCTTTGTGCAAATGCAACGCCTTGTCATTTAGAGAAAATTGTTTGATCACATTATAAAAGATTCCTTCATCAAAACTCTTGTTTTACATTGCTGGATATTTTTGAACCTCCAATATGTTATTTACGAATCCTTTGAAACATCTTCTCGATCCAAGAAAGTTTTTAAGGTGAGCAGAGGCGGCATTTATTCCATTGATAGGCTAGATGACTCCAATTACATGGAGCAATACAAATGTAAAGCTTATTGATTCATCTCTCTTAAAGCGTCCTCGCGTGAAGAAATAAAAATGAGAGCTAACTAGCATAAGAAGTAGGTACATATATGCGAAAGTTGAAATGTAAACGAAGAAAGGTGCGCGAGTTATGAGTTATGCTATTAATTATGTTACTATGTACCCTGTATTAGTTATGAGTTATGTTATTAATTATGTTACTATGTACCCTGTATTTATTAAGGTATTTACTAATGTATGTATGTATTATATTATTCACCGGATTCATGTACTATGCGAGTTAATGACATAAAATATGAGTCGATGTAGTTTTGTTTTTTAAGTTGAGTTGAAAAAAGAAAATTTTCTAGAAGATATAAAATTGAGTTGAATGAATAAAGTCAAGAAAAAATTAAATTTTCTTTGATCAATAAAATACAATTTTCTTTGAACAATAAAAGAAAATTTAAGTGGCGCAGTCGGTAGGATTCCTATTTTTGTTTAAAAGGAATCCAGTGAAACGAAACGAAAACTCTAAAATAATTTTATACCGAAAAAGGACACACTGTTGGTTAATAAAAAAAAAGGCGTACCTTTTCCAAGTGAGCAACGAAGTTAGTTAAAACAAAAATTTAGTAACTAACGCAGAAACAACACTGTGACAATATTATATGAAAAGTCAGGAGAAACGCCAACAAATTTTTGAGAAACACCGTAAAATGATGGAGGGTAATCAAAGTACCATCGAACAGTGTCTAGCGGCTTTGACGCAGCTCGTAGTAGCGAATCATCAACCCATATCATGGAGGAGTAAAATAGAAAAGGAAATTCGTTATTTGCCGGAGTTCCGAGGAGAAGCAGGTACTCTGCCATCCTTTATAGAAGCTGTTAGCAGAGCCCTTGCAGATTTCCCGTCAAGTTGTGATGACGTTTATAAAATAATTTTCAACCTGAAGATTCAGGGCATGGCCAAAAATATACTATCCGTGAGCCCCCCTTCAACGTGGGATGAATGCAAGCAGCGGCTAAAGAAGCATTATCGAGCGTCCAAAAATCAAATGGAAATAACGAGTATCATCAATAATCTTAAAGTAAGAAGTATAAAAGATCTAGATTATAGAATTACTAAAATATTAGAGTATATAAGCGAACTTGCACTGTTTGAAGATGATTCCGAAACTGTAACTAATATCTTTAGTGGCATGCTTGTACAAAGAACAAAAGAATTAGTTTCAGGTACTCTTGCATTCGCAATTATGAAAAAACTAAAAATTCAAGAAGTTAGAGAAATTGTGGTTTCTTTTGTAGGTCAAGACGAGGGTAATTTAAAAAGTAGTCTACTTCTAAAGCATACAATAAAAAATACTGAATGTCATACAAAATATTACCAAAATCAAAATTACTACTCAGATCGTAATAGTCGCTACGGAAATGAAAAACCAAAACAGTTACAACAAAACATAAGCAAATACGATCGAGAAACTAGACATCATACTAATAGTTCACAACAGCATTCATATAATACTAGATCATACCACAATAACAATTATAACCGAAATCGTCACGATGTAACAAATAGCAGCAATGAACCATTGAGACAAGACAGCGATAGTACTCGTAGGCAACAATATAGGCAAAGCGAACCGATGGAGGTAGATGTTATCAGCCAAACTCCATTTGAAACAAACACAACTGAAAACATTTTTTTTTATCAACTAGCCTCGGACCGTAATAAAATATTACTTAAACTAACAATCGAAAACCAATAATATCTTGCGTTATTAGATACAGGATCCACTGTAAGTTTACTAAATACCAACAAAATAGGAGAAAATAAATACAAAATATTAACAGAAACCTCAACACCATTAAATACGATAGAGGGTAGAGTGCGTAAATTTAACAAAACAGTGTCTACTAAATGCCCAAAAGAGTTTCAATACCCCTGCAATTCTAGAATGAAATGGCTTGCGATATCAATGGATAAGCCATATGACCTTTTATTAGGTATGGATTTTGTTGTAAATAATATAGCAAAAATCGTTCTAAAAGATCAGCTAATACTCTTAACTAATGGAGCTACTTTATATTTTATATCAAAAGAATTTGAAGTCAATGTTTTAGAAGAATGCAAAATACAAAAGGAACAATTAGATGATTTAAACAAAAAAGAGAAAGAAGTTATTGAAAGGTTATTGAAGAAATATAACAAATTACTTTACAAAGAAAATTACATACTGACGAGTACAACAACAATTACACATGAAATAAATACTACGACAGATAAGCCATTAAGTTCAAAATTATATCGCTATCCACCCAAGCACGAATCAGAAGTGAGACGTCAAATGGAAGAAATGGAAGCTCAAGGCATTATATAGATAAAAGCAAAAGTCACTATAGCTCTCCTATAATAGTCGTCCCAAAAAATTAGATAGCTCAGGAGTCCAAAAGTATAGAATTGTTGTTGACTATAGACGTCTCAATCAAGTTACAATCGATGATAAATACCCCTTGCCAAATATAGACAGTATTTTAGACAAGTTGGGAAAAGCGCAGTATTTCACCACCATCGATTTGGCAAAGGGATATCATCAAATTTTGTTAGCCAAAAAGGATATAGAAAAAACTGCGTTTGTCACCCCTGCAGGCCTCTATGAATACGTTCGAATGCCGTTTGGCTTAAAGAACCCGCCGGCAACTTTTCAGAGGCTTATGAACGATATTTTGAGAGAATATATTAACAAGATTTGCGTTGTATATCTTGACGATATACTTATTTTTTCTACCACCTTAGAGGAACATGAAATATCGTTAAGTAAAATATTTTATAAACTGCAGCAGCACAATCTGAAAATTCAGTCCGATAAATGTAGTTTTATGAAAAAAAGTATATCATTTCTGGGGCATATTCTCACAAAAGAAGGAATGAAGCCAAATCCGGAAAAAGTAAGAACAATTCAGGAAATTCCATTACCCAAAACAGAGAAACAATTAAGGGGCTTTTTAGGAACGACAGGTTTCTATAGAAAATTTATTCGAAACTACGCTAGTGTGGCCTATCCAATGATCAAATACCTTCAGAAAAATAATAAAATTAATAGTAGTGATCCTCAATATATAACGGCGTTTGAAAAGCTGAAAAATCTTATAACAACTCATCCAATATTGAAGTATCCAGAGTTTGACAAGCAGTTTGTTGTAACAACCGATGCCAGCGATTATGCTATTGGCGCAGTGTTATCGCAACAGGGTCACCCAATATGTTATGTATCGCGTACTTTAAACAAGCACGAAAAGAGTTATAGCACAACAGATAAAGAGTTTTTGGCAATTGTTTATTCAGTGAATTACTTTAGGCCTTATTTACATGGAAATAAATTTAAAATTCGGACAGATCATTTACCGATAAAATACATGAACGACAAATACAAGGGTAAGGAATTCTCCCAAAGACATCAAAGGTGTCTGTTAAAACTTCAGGAGTACAACTTCGAGATAGAATATTTAAAAGGGCATGAAAATAAGGTAGCTGATTATCTTAGCAGGTTGACTAATGCGGAAAAAATACGAAAGAATAATGAAACCGAGTCTAATATGCAAATATCGAGTACTGAAGAGGAAGAATCAAGACAGTGGATACGAATAAAAGAAGAAATTGTGAATAAATATAAACTGCAGCTTATTTTGACATACAATATTGAAAATGAAATTCAAACAATTCATAATAGAAAAATCATTGAAATTAATCCTTTAGGAAATGAAGACTATATAAAAGACTTGTTAAAGTGCCACATCAAACCAGGAATAATTGGCATTTTTGCAGACGTATCGGACAGGGATTACCATAAAATCCAACTTCTTTTGATTTCCACTTTTTCCACCAGCACAACCAAGTTTGTAAAATGTACACTACGTGCAAAAGAGATACTGAACGAAGACGACTTACATAAACAAATATCATTATACCATACCGAAGAATCTCTACACAGCGGTATTAATGAGTGTTACAATAGTCTGAAAAATAAAATATACTTTCCAAAATTAAGAGAACACATTCATTTAATAATTAATAATTGTCAGAAATGTCAGGAAATAAAATATGACAGGTATCCTGTAAAGCAGAAGTTTTGTATCACAGAAACGCCAGCTGAAAAAAACGAAGTCATTCATTTAGATATATTCCACATCAAAAAACATTCATTCGTAACAACTATAGACAAATTAACAAAGTTTGCCGCAGCTTATGATATAGGAAATAGAAATTGACAAACGAAGAAAACTTTGATTTTAGAACACTTTGCTAAATTTGGTAAACCGAAAAAAATTATAATGGATAACGAGTTCAGGGCAGAACAGTTGCTTGAATATTTAAAAGAGGAAAATGTAGTTGTCCATTTGACAAACCCCAACTCACACACTGGCAATGGCGACATAGAAAGATTACACTCAACTCTTATTGAATTAATAACAGGTATCGAGGATAAAGATCTTACTATAAATATGAAGATGCAGGTTGCTATAAATACTTATAATAACCGATGCCATACAACTTTAAAATGTACCCCTAAAGAAGCCAGAGATGTAGTAGATGCAGCTGTTTTGTGTGAAAGAACAAGAAAAATTAAAGAAAATTTAATAAATAAAAGAAATATGAGCAGAGAAACTTATGTAGAAAAACGAATAGCAGGCCCAGTTAAAAATTATAAAAGAGTTAAGCATAAAGACCAACCCTATTATAGAATACTGCCATTAAGAAATATTCATGTATCTAATATTAAACGACCATTTAAATATTCATCTAACCGTCTAGAAAATCCATAAAAAAAAAAAAACTGTTATTATGCTAAAAGAATAATATATTTTGTTATTTTCAAATTTGGATTAATTGTAAACACATATTTGTGTATGTCCCCAACTAATTAAATGAATTTCTTCAGAATATATTGTATTAATAAAAATCTAGAAATAGAGTCCAGGAGAACTCTTATCTAATCCGTGGAGGAGTTATGAGTTATGCTATTAATTATGTTACTATGTACCCTGTATTAGTTATGAGTTATGTTATTAATTATGTTACTATGTACCCTGTATTTATTAAGGTATTTACTAATGTATGTATGTATTATATTATTCACCGGATTCATGTACTATGCGAGTTAATGACATACAATATGAGTCGATGTAGTTTTGTTTTTTAAGTTGAGTTGAAAAAAGAAAATTTTCTAGAAGATATAAAATTGAGTTGAATGAATAAAGTCAAGAAAAAATTAAATTTTCTTTGATCAATAAAATACAATTTTCTTTGAACAATAAAAGAAAATTTAAGTCGCGCGAGGTCCAAGTAAACCCGTTGATGACGCTGAAGAATGTTTTTGTACAAGCTTCAACCTGACATCATAATAAAGGTTTTCAAGTAAAGATTTCGCTTCCAAAATGTGAAATGCTTGAAATACAGAGAAATCTTTGATTTTCTCTTGGAAGTGAAATATAACCCAATTTCCATAGTAATAAAAATACTTAATGCTTATAATAGTGCTAAAGTACAGTTCCACAAATTTGATCCATCTGGTATGCATCATAACGGGCATGCCTGGATATAATATCAACGGCATGTAACGCGTGTTACAATGTTCTGTTTTGATGATCCCACTCACTTCAAGCTCATTAATAAGAACATCTACATATATATATAAAAATTAAGCCGAAAAAAAGTGTGCGTTTGTCCGAGGTAATCTCATCAACGCGTGTAAGGAAAGCAATGAAGGTTTCACACATTGTTGGTGTTGCTTTGGCAAAAGTTTCTGTGAAGTTTGGTTGAAATCCGATAACGCGTGTGTGTACGGTGCGTCGGTTAAGTGAGTGTGTTTGTGCTATTTGCCGCACGTATTTTTTGTACCGCACATAGCATTCACTAGAATTGAATACATTTTGGTCGTGTGTGTCTGGGCCGATTATTATAAAATTTGGTATATGTATATATTTTTTCACGGTGAAGGTTAGTATAATATGCTTATTAATTCCACTCGCCACCAGGTGGTGCTACCGAAGGCCAAAACGAGGACCCGGGTAACCCTAGGATGTGTTTTTACATTGTGGGTATCAAATCAAAGCTACTGATGAGTGCTTTAATACAGAGTATATTTTAGATCTCTGAGTGACCAGGGTCTCGAGATATAGCCGAAAAGGTGGACCAAGGTACCCTTGGATGTGTTTGTACAATATGGGTATCAGATGGAAGCTGTTGATGAAAGCTTTTAAGTGAAGTAATTTGTACTGCCCGTTTCCGGGATAAAGAAAGGAGATGGAGCTGGAGATGGAAGAGGAAAAGGAATAGCTACAGGAATAGGAAGAGGAAGACCACTTATTATTAAAAATTTAAAAGAAATTCTAAAAAAATTATAAAATGTTACATATACGCTTATTATATAAACGTTAATCTGAAGTCAGTTATAGTGAAAAATTCATTGTATCATTGCCGGCGTGATTGGTGATCGTTTCCTTAATTTTTTGCAGAAAGGTTATGCTAATATGAGATATTACCTATATCATTCATATATTTACGTATTACATGTGTACTCACAAATATACGGTTGAAGCAAATATATGTCAGTTTTTTTACTTCGCCTGAAAAAGTTTATATAAATTTAAGAAGAGTAAATAGAACTTATTTTACATCAGACTTCACGCAAAAAAGTCATTTGCACCTGAACAGATAGCTAGGTTAAAGCGGGGGGGAATAGAACAGTTCTCTTCTCCTTCTCCGCTTTTTCGCACAAGTAATTGTGTGGGATGAGTGCACGATGGCAGATAAAAAGTCACTGGAAGCGCTTGATAGGACATTACGAGATTTACGTAGTAAAAATGAATTGTTTGGTCGTGCCTTAGTGCTTCTGGCAGGTGATTTCAGACAAACACTGCCTGTTATTCCTCGAGCAACTGTAGCAGATGAATTGGCTGATTGGCTGCATGTTTGAAATCATCATATTTGTGGAGACGTGTTGAAACACTCAAACTAACTACAAATTTACGTGTTCTAATGCAAAATGATCCATCAGCTGCTGAATTTTCACAGCAATTATTGGATATTGGAAATGGCAAAGTTCCTGTCGATAATTAAACTGGGTTAATAACTTTACAACCAAACTTTTGTCAAATAAGTCAAACGAAAGAACAGTTAATTCAAAGTATGTACCCAAATTTGCCTCAAAATTACAAAAATCATGATTGGGTTAGTGAACGAGCCATCATGGCTGGCAAAAATAAAGATGTGAATGAAATGAATGCGGCTATTTTGGCTAACATACCAAGTCCAGAACAAACATATCGATCCGTTGACAGTTACAAATCAAGATGATATTGTAAATTATCCCACTGAATTTTTGAATTCCCTTGATTCACCGGGATTACCGCTACACATGCTAAACTTGAAAATAGGAGCACCGATTATTATGTTAACAAACATAAATCAACCACGACTATGTAATGGCTCTCGATTAACAGTTAAGAGATTGATGAATAACGTCATTGAAGCAACAATTTAGAATGTAAAATACTCTTGTGAACACGTTTTAATACCGCGAATACCAATGATACCATCGGATATGCCGTTTGAATTCAAACGTCTTCCATTTCCTGTTCGCCTTGCATTTGCGATTACTATTAATAAGCCACAAGACCAAACTTTATCAATTTGTGGTATTGATTTAGAATAACCATGTTTTTCTCATGGCCAACTTTATGCTTCATGCTCAAGAGTTGGTAAGCCATCGGTATTGTTCATTTATTATATCAGAAAAACGCATGGAAAAACGAAGAATATTGTATACCAAAGAGCATTACAATAAAAAAAGTAATAAAGTAATCACATCAAACGTTTTTTAATTGCTACTACTATTTAAAACTTCTTTCATTACTATTCATGCGCGAGAATTTTTATAAAATAAACACAGTATTTTTCGGCTTAATTTAATTAATCAATCTAGATTTTTTAATGACGACCAGCGGAACGGGCGGGTTTTCGCTAGTATTTCATAAAAAGAACAAAGTGGGTTACCTCGTGTGGACAAATCCTTGGTTAGCCGCCACATGTGAGAAAGTGTAAAGAGCATTTTATACCTACCGCCTGGTTAAGTAATAGAAGGGTAAGGAGAAGACTTGATAGGAGACAACAGGGGAACATTGGTACGTTAATCTCCGCAAGGTGAACTTCCCTATTAGTTCGTGGAGCGTTAGCCCCTACGAAATGGGGGTAAAACGTAAAACCATTTAAGCCCCTGCCCCTCGTCAAGGAGACCAACTGGATGAGTATATATAAGATGCTATTTAGTTCATTTGTTCGATCTACATTGAAATATACCGTTTTTATTTGGTGGACTTTTCACCAATTATCTACAGACAGACTTAAACGAGTACAAAAGTATGATCTCTCTTCCCTGAATTTCTCTGACCCTTCCCCACCATAAAAATCCCGCCTACTTCCAATTAATCTTAAACAATTAGAGATTAGATCAATTAGGAAATTGAACGTTCCTCTCTTTTAGAAACGATAGAATTTCTTGGTCCCTACCAGGTCTTTAGGCAATATGCTAAATATCCATTATATTTGAATAGGTTCAGAACCAATTATACCTGCAATGTTCCTACAGTTCGCACTCTGCATGGCCTCAATAAGATGTCGAATTCTCTCGTATTAGGTTTTACATTATCGAAACTATATTTTGCTATATCTGCTCAATTAAATTGTAATTTAGATTTGGAAAACGATATTTTTGTAGTATGTAGTCAGTAACCGGCGGCCGCTGTAACAGAATGGGTTAGTGCGTGACTACCATTTAGAATTCAGAGAAACGTATGTTCGAGTCTCGGCGAAACACCAAAATAAAGAAAAAATAAAACTCTACCGTTCGGAGTCGGCTTGAAACTGTAGGTCCGTCCATTTGTGGCACAACATCATCATCATCTCTCAAAAACATCTCTCCCATTAACCGTTGTCATGGCCGCTAGTAATTTCACTATCGAAACAAAAACAAAGGCCTTTACGCATTGCGTTCTACGCTCACACTAGAAAAGCTTTTAAGAAAAACAATGTACTTATCATATCACATCCGTCGCCACGTATTTTTTGTATTTGCTTTGCCTTCCTTACGTTTAGTTTAATTAAATACATTTAATATAAATTCGTTTATAAACCAAATTGCATAGTTTTATTTTTATAAACAAAATGACGGAAAACCCCTCACTTGCTGAACCAATATTGTTTTATTTCACATTTTCAAGTGCATCATGAACTAACTTTCAATTTTGTACATTGTGATTTCTTATATTGTAAAGTGTAACTAAATTTAAGTTGCCGGATGGATGTTAATGACACAATATAAAAATATTTTCCATCCGGATCGGTTATATCTTCTTTTGATATTTTCCTTTAAAACCTATTAATACCTTTATCAACCAAAAGACATCACACTTAGTGGTACCTCAACAAATGTATGGAAATGTTAAATTTTCTGCAATGTAAAAAACGAGTCTAATAATAAAGATATATTTACAAAATTTTGGAAAAGTATTTTGTTTTAATAATTAAAAACATACGCTAAATATCACAGGCCAACAAAATCTCGCTTTTTTACAGATTTTAAAACGGCTATGGGTGTTTCTTGAAGGTTTTTTTATGCTGACAACGAATATGACCTTGAAAATGCTCCAGCACGTCAGGATTTTTGGCAATTTTAGGTTAAAAAGTCAAAAAATGCAGATTTTGGCCATTTTTTCATTTTTTTTTGGGCAAGGTAAAGTTTTTTTTTTAATTTTCCACAACGGCATCGCAAAGTACTAGTCTTCGGCTTTAAAATCCGTTTTTAAAAATATTTTTGCGATTAATATAAAAAAAGGTATACTATTTTGAAATCGCCCTTTACAGGGGCGTTAGACAGTTAGAAAGGTTGAATTTGCATATCTAAAAGTCTCCAATTCAAAATAGAATAACTTTTTTTATATTAATCGTAAAAATATTTAAAAAAATGGATTTTAAAGCTGAAGACTAGTACTTTGCGATGCCGTTGTGGAAAATTAAAAAAAAACTTTACCTTGCAAAACAAAAAAATTAAAAAAATGGTCAAAATCTGCATTTTTTTACTTTTTAACCTCAAATTGCCAAATATCTTGACGTGCTGGAGCATTTTCAAGGTCATATTCGTTTTCAGCATAAAAAAACCTTAAAACCTTAGTTAAAATTATCGAAACAGTTTTGTGGTTGTTGGCCTGTGTATTATTTCTTAAGTGAGTATTTTTTTTAATTTTCACACATCAATTAATTAGCTGTTGAAAAATTAAACGTTCCTGATCATTATGTCATTCGCCAATTTCCCGCTCGCTATCTGTAGCTCGATTAACTTAACGAAAAATTTGCATGCGAAAGCAACAACAAAGTTATCGAGCATGATTCGCCGTTAGTGAGTATGGTCATACCTCATTAGATTAGTATAACTCACTGCCTTACAAACACATGTAATTTAAGGTAGCTTTATTCCCGCGTACCCAATATGTATACAAATGTTCTTTTATACCAGTTGCTTATCTATTCGCCACTTGCTAACTCTTGGCGAAAAAAAGAGGCCCTAGTGGCTCAATACTAAAATCATATATTTAATTGCGGCCAAGTGAAATTTTTTAATATTACTAGGACCTAGTTTTCCCCATTTCTACTAATTTGAACATGCATGTTACCAACGAACGTAGTCTGTCCATTAAAAATAAATAAATAATTGGCACGTAAACTTCTGTTAGGTATTTGGCCGAGTTTGCCCTCCTATTTGTGCTTCTTGATGTTGTTCCACAAATGGAAGAACTTACAGTTTTTTTATGAATATCGTTTTCATGGCAG
>JAYXIM010037316.1:0-51156 GCA_037575425.1 Anastrepha fraterculus | reverse complement strand
CGCGGCCGCCGTAGCCGAATGGGTTGGTGCGTGATTACCATTCGGAATTCACAGAGAGGTCGTTGGTTCGAATCTCAGTGAAAGCAAAATTTATAAAAACATTTTTCTAATAGCGGTCGCCCCTCGGCAGGCAATGGCAAACCTCCGAGTGTATTCCTGCCATGAAAAAGCTCCTCATAAAAATATCTGCCGTTCGGAGTCGGCTTGAAACTGTAGGTCCCTCCATTTGTGGAACAACACCAAGACGCACACCACAAATAGGAGGAGGAGCTCGGCCAAACACCTAACAGAAGTGTACGCGCCAATTATTTATTTTTTTTTTAATAAACTATGAACAAAATTTTTATCATTGAGTAAATTTTAAAATTAAAAACAAAAATTGTATAATTTTTTAGGACAAAACTTAATTAAAAAATTTTTTTACAGTTTTTTAGGATAAAACTTACTCAAACAAAAATATTTTTCGCCAAGAATTTATTTATTATTATGTTATTCTTCTGTTGAAAATTTATTGGAAACAATTTTTTGACTATTTTTAAGGAGCCAAAAGTATTTGGCATTAATAAACTATGTACAAAATTTTCAACGCTGAGTAAATCTCAAAATTACAATTTCTTTTTATTTTTGTTCAAGTTTCTTCTTATCACAATTTAGTCTACCAATCAACAATATAATCCGTGATCTGTGAGAAGTCAAATGTCGAAAGCAGAGTAAAAAAGCAACAATAGCACTCTACTCTTGTAAACAGCTAATAAGACTAAGTTGGGGTCTTTCCCCATCTATCGTATATTGGCAATGGTAAGACCAATCCTAACATACGGTATACTAATATGGTGGCCGGCTTTCTTCTCTTCTTAATTGGCGCGATACCGGCTTACGCAATTTTACCCGCGTTCAACAGAGAGCGCTAGTCGTTTCTTTCAAGTCCTTGTTTACCTGATCTTTCCAACGCAAAGGAGGCGTTCCTGTTCCTCTGCTACCACTAGCTGGTACCGCATCGAATATTTTCAGAGCCGAAGCGTTTGTATCCATTCGAACGACATGACACAGCCAACGTAGCTGGCTTTAGATAAGTTATATATCAAAAAAACCCTTGGTACATATACAAAGAATGGACAGCCTTTGCATCTGCGGGACCCACAGAGGCATTAAATATTGTGCTTAACCTATTACCAACAGAGCTATACGGTAAGCAAACAGGAAAGAAGCTCTCAGATTAAGAGAAATCGGCCCACTCAGAACGAACCTACATTCCTGCTACAACGGATTTCTGTAAGATCAAGTATATCAAGTATATTGTTAGAGAAAATGATATAAACATCTACACAGAGGGCTCAAAACTAGTCAACAGAGTAGGTTTAGTAGTTTACTCCGATAAACTCGAAGTTAGCCAATCATTTCGTCTACCTGATCATTGCAGTGTACTTCAGGCGGAAATCACTGCCATAAAAGAGGGACTTACGGTAACAAAAACGAGAATATTATCCACAAATGAAGTCTTCATTTACTCGGACAGTCAAGCGGCAAGAAAAGCGCTTGAATCTGAAACACACTCATCAAAAACAGTCATAGATTGTTTTAAACTTCTATAGGACGTATCTAATACTACAAAACCGGTATAACGCTTGACCTCCAAGTGGATAAGACGCTTATACCTATGCCTGTGGCTATACTGCTAACTACTTATAGGGATAGGGAAACTACGATAGGGGAACCATCAAGACGGTTAATACAAGTTGCCAAAACCTCACAACATGCGAACTAAGCGGACAGACATGGCTGAAATGGAACAGCGGACGATCAAAAAAGCTTATTAATATTTAAGAGAGAAGCTATAAGAAAAATGATAGGGGTGTTTCAGTTTGTAGGGGAGGTGATATGGTTCATTTTCCAATCCGATTTGTGTAACGGTAGCAAATTTCATTATCTTACCTTTACCGGATTTAAAATGGAAGTAGTCAAATATACGAAGGAGCTCTTCTTCATATATTGAAATTACAAAAAGCGATGACTTAGAAGAAGATGCCTGGTTGTGCTATACAGATAGGTACTTTGTTACTCGCTAGTACAGTTGTTCATTAATTTTGTAAAAGCAAAATTCACGTAAAACAGTTGCGACTACTGACTAACGCATGAACAAGCGCCATGTGAACACCATTTCTATTTTTATCAGGAAATTTTACTTACCATCAACTTGGCATCATCCTCCTTACTCAGCTGCATTCTGCATTATTCATACATAGGTGTTTCAAATCAATTATTTTTTGAGTAGTTATTAATTGAAAGTAGTTTCATTTCGCTCGGAGCTTCATAGCGGAAGAGAATAATGAGAGCACTTTGCTGCAATACACACTTCAACATACAAATACAAACAGCGCTGGATAAATGTCTGACATGTACATAAGCAGATGCTGATTAATCATGAGTAAAGCAAGCAAAAGTGAAAAGTAAAAACAAGTTCAGTAGAGTTTTGGGTGTTTATCGAAAATGAGTTGTGAGGTGTTAATCAATGAATGATGTCGGATCACTTTCGTTGATTGTGTAAATACTTATTGAACATCTCCAAGGGGGATGACGAAAATATTTTTTGAGTATTTCAACAGATAACTTGTTGTTTTTCTATTCTGATTTCAGTAATTATAGCGAATAGAAAAAGTATGTATTAAAATTTAAACTTTTAATAAAAACTTTATTAAAATAAAATTTTTTTACAATAATAAAAACTTTTACTACCAAATACCCTGAATTTGTATTGTATTAGAAAGTGTTTAGAAGAAATTTGAAGCAACAAATCTTGGTTAAACATGCCTTTATAAATTTGTGAATCACAAGCAAATCTTCGTTACTATTTATTTAACATATTAGAAATATCATTATAAGTAATTATATTACTTTACGAAGAGCGTAGTAGCTAAGACTATCGGTCTACCTTCGTTAATTGCAAACTACATGTACATATGTATGTTGTAACACAAGCAAAACAATAACAACGATTTATACCACGATAAACACATCGGTTCTGGGCCGTCCAAAGAAATTAAGCAGCATCGGGTGCGGTTAGTACTTAGATGGGGGACCGATTTGTTATTTAGTTATTATTAGATTAAAATTATTATTTATTAGAAATAAAATTATTCGTTATGAATAATTTGATTCCATTATGAAAAGCATTAGTAGCTATCATACGAATATCGGCCTGTCTTCGTTAATTACAAACAACTTGTATGTATGTAGTAAGACAAGCAAAACAATAACAATGACTATACCGAGCTGCACACATCGGGTATCATCCGATCGAAGAAATTAAGCAGCATCGGGCGCGGTTAGTACTTCGATAGGAGACCGCTTGGGAATATCGATTGTTGTTGGGGTTTCGTTAGGCCGATTAGCGTTTGCTGCTAAAAAGTTGCCTCAATTCTCTAATATATTCTAGTTACATTTCTAATTCTGGTAAATAAATAAGCAAATAATCAGACTGATATGTTGCATTATCAGTGCAGTTATGAACACTTGCCAATAGTGATTTGAATATTTTTATTCAGCTAAACTTAATTACTTTCATAGACACTTAATAATAATAAACCATTTCACAAGGCACAGGAAAAATTCTATAACATTCGAAAGTATAGGTAATGCAGGAATTAAATAAGTTCAAAATTTTCAAAACACTACTTTTAGAACACTACTGCAGTAATATTCCACATTAATAGATTTTTGATACGTAAGCAGAAACTGGCAAAGAAATATGAGTATTTGTCAATAACAGGCGGCGAGTTCCTAATATGTTTATTATTTTTTATTCCTTTGCAAATTTCCTAAAATCAATTCGGATTACCACTAAATCTGTAATATGAAAATTTTTATGACAATATTTCAGCATATTTGTTGAAAATTTTTAACACATCATTTTTAGTACAAATTTGTATCACAATTTTATTATATTATTTTGGTTATTCCTACCGAAACAACTGATGCTATACTGAAAACTCGTTGAAGTCATACACACCGACATTTAGAGTTTAGTACAATAGACTTTAGTACAACATTTATACACTCCATTTTAGAAGAATTTTCCTTTACACGAAACCAAAGATATTTGGAAAATATATTTAATTATTACAATTTTTTTTAATTATTATTTATTTCTAATGCAAAGTTTTAAGTTAAAAAATTCTTTCCATAGACTTTTTGGACTTTGTTTTCAGCAAATTTTTTACCACAGATTTGAATTAAAGTACTTTATTACAGAAAATTGTTAGTGTGAAATTTGTGTCATAAACTTGTCGGATATTTTTTTAAGTAGATGCACAAGTTTTACCACAGATTTTAATGCTTAATTAACAATTTTTAATTTAGTACAACAGTTTTTACCACAGATTTGAGTAATGTATTTTTTGGTATTATATAAAATTCTTAGTTTAACATTTCTACTATAGACTTGTTGGATATTATAGTTTGTACACAATTTTTATTTACCTTTGACTTCAATAAAATTATCTTTGGTAGAAATTTGTTTGTTTCTTTTTTAGTACAAAATTCTTATACTAAAACTTTCGCTATAGTTTTTTCGAATACTATTACTTGCATAAGGTTTCTAGCACAGATTTTAAATAAATTATTTTTTGCGCAACCAAATGAAAATTTGTAGATAAAAATTATCACAGATTGCTTGAATATCAGTTCTGATTAGGAATTTCTTCCTCAAATTTTAATTATTGTACATTATCTTATATTATCATAATTAAATAATATGAACAAAAATCAAGTAAATCAACCCTTTCTTGTTTTCCTTTTTTTGTAATACCCGATTTGCACCAGAGATTTGAAATAAACTTAAGTCTTATAACAAATTTTTAGCTTAAAATTTAAGCTGCAGATTTATTTAATATTTAATTTTAAAAATTAGAAAAAAGTTTGCGATACAATTTTAGAAGACAAATTACAGGGTAGGCCATTTAAAGCGGGCCCATTTGTTTCTGAAAAAAAACATTGAAAAAAACATTTTTTTTTGTGTTGATATGAAAAATCATTTATTTTGATTCAAGGAGATTTGTTCCAGCTAGTTTTTGAAAATGATATCCTTCAAATGTTTGCCTCTGGCCTTGATGGCCAAATGTGTCCTTTTTTCGGCGTTTTCCATCGTTTTGGCCAATATTTCGGCCGGTATGGCGGCGATTTCGCGTCGGATATTGTTTTTAAGTTGAGTTAGAGTCCTTGGCTTGTTGATGTATACCTTGGATTTCAGATAACCCCACAAATAAAAGTCCGGTGGCGTCAAATCTGGTGATCTCGGTGGCCACGGAAAATCACCATTTTTCGAAATCAACCTTCCAGGGAACAATGGCTTCAAATTTAATTTTTAATTGTTGTGCCATTTGAATTTTGTACGGAAACATTTTCAAATCGATGCGAATTATGCGCCTGAGTGTTGTCCTGGCGATGCCTAATTCCTGAGAACGACGATAACTCGATGTTCGCGGAGCCTCCTCAACACTGGCTCGTACAGCCTCGATATTTTCAGCAGAACGTCGTGTACGTTGTCTGGATGCGTGGCTGGTATTGCTGAGACTACCGTGGTTAATAAATTTTGCGTATAAACGCTGAAAAGTGCTTTTGGATGGCGCACTTTTAACTTTATTTTTTTTTAAACGCACGTTGAGTTTTCACAATTGAGAAGTTATTTTGGATGTAAAGCTGAATTATTTCAGCGCGTTCTTTTGGAGTGTACTGCTCCATGGTAAAAATTGTCTTGGACTGACGCTTCCAACGCGCTATGTCATTAGTCGATCTGACGTTCCTGTCAAAAGTTATAGGGTTGCCCGATGGGCCCGCTTTAAATGGCCTACCCTGTACTTATTACAGGGTCTTTAATAAAACAACGTATTTAAAACTTTTGTGCCAACATATTTTTAATGCTTATTTTAGTAAATTTTTTTAAAACAAAAATAACGTAATTTCAATATTTCTTTACAAAAAATTGGTAGTTTCATTTAGCATTGGGATTTTGTACCATATGTTTTGGGCTAACAATTTACGTTAATATCTCAACGGATTTTGTGAAATGAAATTAATTTTTCAGCATTTAGTACATAATTTATGAAATAAAAATAAAAAATTAAAAATTTAGTAAAAATTAATTAATTTAAAAATTTTGTAAAAAGTACTAAATTTTTAGTACTAAAAAGTCCAAAATTTTCAGTACTAAACAGTACTAAATTTTTAGTACTAAAAAGTACAAAATGTTTAGTACTAAAAAGCACTAAATTTTTAGTACACACATTTACAAATAAAAATTTGCTACAAAATCTCAGATTACATTTATTTGCGCACAAATTTTATCAGTCATAATATTTAATAAAAACTACGAGATTTATAGCAGGCAACATATCTATAAAACAATTATTAGTACAAATTTAGTACAAAACTTTTTGGTACATAACCTCTAGCACATAATATAATATTTAGTACAGATATTTTATATATTTTAAATTGACTACCTCTCACGTACTAAATTTTTAGTAAGAAGTCCTAAATTTTTAGTACACATATTTACAAATAAAATTTTGCTACATCTAACTCTCTGGTTTCATTTATTTGCGCACAAATTTTATCAGTCATAATATTTAATAAAAAATACAAAATTTATAGCAGGCACCATATCTATAACACAATTATTAGTACAAATTTAGTACAAAATTTGTTTGTACGTAATCTCTAACCCACAATATTTAGTACAAATATTTTACATATTTTGATTTGATATTTTTGGTTATTTTTCACGTACTTCTTTTTAATTGCTGTAAACTAATTTTTCAATATTTTGACACTATTTGACAAAATTTTTATTATACATAGTTCACAATCACGGAGAAATTATATAAAGGGTGGTTAAATTTCAAGGGCCGAAGTTGAATGTGAACCGCACCTAAACGTCAACGACACCTGTAGACTTCGTTCTTTGGAAAGAAAAGTGTACGTCGATAAGCCAGCAATAATTAAAGAGCTAAAAGTTGAGATAATTCGGCACATTAACGGCATAGAACCTCAATTATGCCTCAGCATCATCGAAAATTTGGACCATGGAATGGAGGTGTGCCGCCGAGGCCGTGGCGGCCACTTGGCCGATATTTTATTCTATACATAATTGAGACATACCAGTATTATCGTAATAAAGAGAAATTACAATAATTTCCTAAAAAAATTGTATTTTGTTCAAAATCAACACCGACCCTTGAAACTTAACCACCTTTTACTTACCCCAAAAGAGCACACATATTTGCAATAATTTACAATAATTTTTAAAATGTAATTGACTGTAATATAAAACAGCTTTGTGTCAAATTTAAATTAATTTCTCCACATAAAACCAGTAAAGTGGTAATTTTGGAAATGCATCTGTGGCTAAAATATTAGCACAATAATATATTTATTTATAATGAGCAGCCAATTTCACACAGTAACAATTCAATTTCAACGCAAAGCCCATTCAATTCAGCAAATGTAAATTGTATTAAGTAAATGAGGCTGAAAATAGGCTACCATCCAATAGGGAACTGCGAGGTAATTAAGCCAATTTGGAGGCCATTAGGGATATGTTCACTGGAAAGCTAATTAAAATGCGAAGCTCGAAGCTGGTGTCCATGAAAATCAATGGCTTAACTACTAACTATCGAGTAAATATTTAAACACCGAAATGGGATGAAATTAAACAAAAAGTATCAGAGTAATTTGATTTTGTTTAACGAAAAACAATGAATATGTAAACAAAAGAAGACTGAGCTGTTGTACGCGCACTTTAACTGGTATATAATATATTCGCAAATACACGCAAACTATTTACCATTCAAATGGAAAGAAGTAGAGGAACAGTAAATACAAGTAGTTTGCTGTCGTGATATGTGGCAGTGAAGCAAAGAAGTCTTTGGTTTGACTTGGACTTACTTTGTTTATACAAACTAACAGACACGCAATTGCTAAGTATTTTATTTGCGCAATACTATTTGCTTTTCTATACAGCCTCACTTACGCCTTTACACAATATTTTGTACATATGCATATATAGTAGATTTGTGTTTTTAACAACTTCACTTTTCTTTGACTTTTCCATTCTCACTCTTTAGGTGGAACGTGAAATTGCGATTATGAAATTGATTGATCATCCACACGTCTTGGGCTTAAGCGATGTCTATGAGAATAAAAAATATTTATACTTAATACTAGAACACGTTTCGGGTGGTGAATTGTTCGACTATTTGGTGAAAAAAGGCCGACTGACGCCGAAGGAGGCACGTAAATTTTTCCGTCAAATAATATCCGCGCTGGATTTTTGCCACTCACATTCAATATGGTAAGTAGAAAGGGGTTAAAATATGAAACGGATTTATGTAAATATGTACATATGTGTATATGTAAGTAAAATATGTATCAACTTTTTGTGGCGATTCTTTGTTTTGTAATGTCACCATGCGCTCGGGCGCCACTTTACGAACAGTAGAATTAAGCGCAAAAAACTTTATTTTAGCTTTCCGCGGCATAGAAATAATAATAAAAACAAAGGTTTACTGGTATTAAATTTAGGTCTTATGTATTTAGAAAACTATAATATCGAACTTGCTTGCAACGAAGTGCATTATAAACATTTCATATATTTAAATCTAAAATTTTGCAAATGTCAAAATGTCGAAATTTTTTTAATACATTTTTATTGAATTTTCATCGCTTACTTGTTGCCAAATGAAATGGATTTTTTCAGAAATTCCATTATAGTAATTTTGGCCAAATATCGTTGCATAGAATTTTTAGTACAAATTTAGTTTAAGTCCAGAATTTTCCACAATAGCTTAATGAAACAAGCGGCATTTAATAAGAAATCCAAAAAAGCATAAAGACTGATATAAAACCCAAAAAAAACCCTGGGATTTGACCAAATCACAGGACTTATATTAAAACAACTACCATCTCGCGCAATAACCTACATACGCAACATATTTAACGCTATATTTAGGCTTAAATATTTTCCGAAGGTTTGAAAATTAGCGGAAAGAGTTGCTATTGCACATTAATAATAAGAAGGACCAAGTCAAAAATAGATTCAAACAACTCTACTGGCTGCTAAACAAAAACTCAAAGTTGTTCTTGTACAATAAAGTTTTAATCTACAAAATAATTATAAAACCTATCTGGACTTACGGAATGCAACTACGGGGAACCGCCAAAAAATCGATATATTTTATAATATTAATATTATACAAAGCCAGTAATCTAAAATTCTTAGAATAATATCTGGTGCACCCCGATATATCTCAAATCACGACATACACAGAGAACTGAGCATTACCACAATCAAAGGAGAAATAACAAAGATGAACAGAAAGTAGCAGGCAACGATAGAAACACACTGCAACAACGAAGTTCCTACACAAGAACTCATGCGAGCCGTCGATTCCAACGTAAACGACCGATCGACCTTATATGAAGTACATCGCAATCTTAGAAATATCACGTAGCTGTTAAAATAAATTGATCCAGTATATATGTATAAAGTATTTTTAAAACGAGTTTTATTGATAGTTATATAAATAATATTAACTAACCCATAAATGCTCTTATAAAAAGTATAATTGTTAATAAAATGACAAATGCGATACTTTGGAAAAATAAAAACAAATAAAAATAATAATAAAAATCTTTTTTGAAAATTATTACTATAAAGAAGCATAGATTTTATTATTTTTTAGTACAAAAAATATATTTTACGTATAATTTTTAGTACTAAATTTCTAATACATAATTTTTTTCTTTTGCAAAATTTAGTAGCTTTTGCAAATGCCATAAAAAAGTATGGTAATAACCTCATCACTGTAATTAAATTTTCAGCAATCTTCACTTTTCTCGCCAATTAATTTGCCTCTATTCGAACTTGATTCGTACTTACAATAAAAAATAGCAACTCCCCCTCATATCACTTAATCTCACTGGGTTTTGTATATTTCTTTATATTTTCTCAAATCATATTTCTCATATTTAGGTGTTATGTCCATTTTTAATAAACCTTCTTGCTGAATAATACCAGGCATGAAGCTTGGGTAAAAAATGTATCAAATAATTTTAGACTCAAGATTTTTAATACTCATATTACCAATTTTCTAGGCAGTAAATTTTATGAAAGGCGCATAACTTTTAGAACACTTGCATAATATTAAGAGCTACTAATTTTTGTACTAAAATTAATAAAAAGGGTGGTTAAGTTTCAAGGGCACGGAAATGATTGTCATTTCTCTTTATTATGATAATACTGGTATGGCTGAATTACGTATGAAACAAAATATTGGCCAAATAGCCGTCGGCGGCACACCTCCATCCGATGGTCCAAATTTTCGATGACGCTGAGGCATAATTGAGGTTCTATGCCGTTAATGGGCCGAATTATCTCATCCTTTGGCTTTTGAATTGTTGCTGGCTTATCGACGTACACTTATCGACAAATTTTCTTTCAAATAACTCCAAAGAAAGAAGTCCAACGGTGTCAAATCACATGATCTTGGTGGCCAATTGACATCGCCGCGACGTGAGATTATTCGGCCATCAAATTTGTCGCGCAAAAGAGCCATTGTTTCGTTAGCTGTGTGACAAGTGGCACCGTCCTGTTGAAACCACATATCGTCCACATCCATATCTTCTAATTCGGGCCATGAAAAGTTCATTATCATCTCACGATAGCGAGCACTATTCTCAGTAACTGCCTGACCGGCCTCATTTTGGAAAAAATACGGCCCAATGATGCCGCCGGCCCATAAACCGCACCAAACAGTCACTCTTTGTGGGTGTATTAGTTCTTCGGCAATCACTCTTGGATTATCATTCGCCCAAATGCGGAAATTCTGCTTATTGACGAATCCACTGAGGTGAAAATGTGTCTCATCACTGAAGAGGATTTTCTTCGAAAATTGGTCATTCACTGTTGCCCGTTTCCATAATAAGCCTGATTAACTTTAACGCGTTGCTCGATTATGTATCTTTCCATGGTTCAAATTGAGCTACTCTGATATTGAAAAATGTCAATTAAAATGCAGGAAAAGATTGACGTTTAGGTGTGGTTTACATTATATATCGGCCCTTGAAATTTAGTCACCCTTTACATATATTTTTAGTACACTTAATTTTAGTGCGGCATTTTTAGTACAAATATTCGTTATAAATTAATTAATACAGATTAGCACAGAATGACTGACTGATGGCTGTTAGAGTTTGAGAAGTTATGATAACTAATTTTAGCTCTGCGTATTAAACATATCGCACCCTAAATACAAAAGGGTCACAACTCAAAATGTACTTCTGCTCAAATATTAACGAGACGTTATCAATAAAACGGTCCGCGGATGACATATAGCAAAAATAAATTTTTTGTTTTTTGGTAGGACTGTTATAAGCTTACATGGCAAATTTCAGCGTGATATGTCATATAGTGTGTTTTCTGTGCTACTGTAAACAAGTCAAGCTCGAGTGTGAAAAATTTTGAGTTGTGACCCTTTTGTATTTAGGGTGCGATATGTATTTTTAGTATAATAAATTTTAGTGTAGAAATTTTGCACAGAACGATTAGTAAAAGTTAACAAAGATTTTTTAGTACAAGATTTTTTAGTTCATTTAATACAATTTTTTTAGTACGGCTTAAAAATAAGTACGTTAATGGTTCGGTAGAAACTTTTTTGTATGTTCGTGGGATTTTAGTACAACACGCCATAAACAGACATTTTTATGTAGTATATAGGCTAAAACTAATACCTAGACCACTGTTTTTAGAAATAAATTTTCAGTGAAGCATTTTTGGTACAAATACTTCATAAGTTAACTGTAGTACAAATAGTTCATGGGAAATTTTGTATGTACGCCCACGTGTGGAGTTTAGTACAATTTTTAGAACTAAATTTGAAAAAATCATTTTTACGCTCTCAATATTTTCATTTCAGTAAAAATTTCGAATAACATTTTTAGTACAGCACGTCACAAACATAGATATTTAATATAGTATTCAGACTAAAATTAATACTTAGACTATAATTTTTAGAACAAAATTTTTAGTACAAGAAATATTTAGTACATGGGCTAAAAATAATATTTAGACCATCATTTGAAAACAAAATTTTCAGTAGAGCATTCTTTAGTACAGCATAAAAATAGGTACGTTAACTTCAGTACAAATAGAACTAAATTTCTAGTAAATAATCCAAGCAATCCAAGACTAGTGCTCTAGTAAAATTTTTAGTGAAATAACTATTTATAATTATTACTCATGTAAATAGATAAATAAATAAAATTGTAACACTCCCAAATTAGCTATTGCAGTACGAAATTTTTATACGAACATTTTTAGTACCTACAAACGTACATTTCGACGTCAAAATGTTAACCAAGGCATGTTTGGTATGTAGGCTTAAACAAATATTTAGGACTACATTTTTAATATAAAATTTTCTATTTTTTTTTTTTTGTTGGTGTTTTCCGTTTCGTTCTATTAATAAAAAATAAAATCAGTAAGATATTTTAATGCCAAATAAAGCACAGATTAAAGAATAAATAATAAAAAATAGTTAGTAAAAAATAAATAAAATATTTCTATATAAAATCCTTAGCACCGAATATATGTATGATTTTGCTCAACATTGGCCTCTTAATTCAAATTTCCGGTCTATACCACCAATTCTGGTTCCAAAAGTCTAAGTAACATATATTAAAAAGCTTTCTTCTTATCTTTATTTCATTATTTATTATTTTATACAAAATAAAATTTCGCACTTTCTCACGCCAACCAAAACTCAATTTATGCTTTCATGCTTCATTGCCTTGCGTTCAATGTCATTTCAGGGGATTTAATTCTAATTTGTTTTATTAAATTTAGATGCGATTTAGCTGTAGAAATCCCCTAGCAATTAATGCTTTGTCACCCAGTGGCTCTGCCAACTAAACTCTTCTAACCAGCAAATTTGGCACATCGTCAAGCATTAAATAACTTTTCCGTGTAATCTTCTTCCACCATCTATAAGCCATCTACTCTATACATACATATGTATACATACGTAAATCTACATGTCATATTCACTTGCCTGCCTACTAATACACGTACATTTTTCATCACGTCTTTTATTACTTCATACATTGCAGTCATCGAGATTTGAAACCCGAAAATTTGCTGTTGGACGAAAAGAACAACATCAAAATTGCCGACTTCGGAATGGCTTCACTGCAACCGGCTGGTTCAATGCTGGAAACCTCATGTGGATCGCCGCATTATGCATGTCCCGAGGTCATAAGGGTAAGTGTATCGTATGCATGTGTGTGTGTGTGTGTGTGTGTATTCAGTTAGAAAATCTGTGCAGCGTTGATGATGATGACACAGTCCATCGCCTAGTGCTCGTAGTTGAGTGTTGGCATTATTTAGCTGCAGAGATTTAGGCATACAGATTAGCAACAGCTTCCTGCCAATGCTCCACAATCCCCTATACTGGCGCAGTGCCACAAATACGTACATACTCGTTTGTATGTAGTTACGTGCGAGTATAGTTTGGTGCTTCCGTTTTTACCTAAAGTTAAATATTGTCCCGCATAAGCAAACCACTTTTGGCAACAGCTGCAGGCCGGCAAAGCAGCTATGTAAAGTGTGCAAATATCTATGCAAGTATGTCTGTAAGCATTTTAGACGGGCGTTGAAACAACGTTGAGCACTGAGCGTTGAAACAACGTTGAACAATAGCGTTGAGCGGGCAAGGACAAGTGGCAAGATCCACTGCAGCATGCCAAATGAGAGCAAAAGTGGCCGTGGTAGCGTACTTCGGTGTGCTAATAAGCATTGTGCATATGTATGTGTGGCTGTATATGAAATGTGTATAAATTGCTTGTGGGTATGTTTGTATGTGTGCTTTGCTTATACTGGCGCCATTGTTAACGCTTACTGACTAATTCCGTTGATGAGGCCGAAGCCACGTTTTGCTGCTTCTGCCAACGCCGCTAACAGCAAATACTGCACGAGCACTCTAAAGCGGCTACTACTTATCTGACGGTGAACCTGAGTGCTATGCTACTATTTGGACTGTTAATTAGTTAATTATCTCGCTGATAGGTTATTAAAGTGTAAAGGATATAATTAAAAGATGTGACTGCAAGGCGGTGAAAAAATGTTCAAAAAAACACGAAATGAAAGTGAAAATATCGATCTCATGTGAAATTTATCCTGCTTCGGAGCTCAAGCGACTAAAATTTGTTAAGGAATTTTTCTCGCTTGAGCTCCGAGTTTTCGTCATGAATTATATCAAAAGATATAAATTTAATAAATATTTAGAGATTTTAAAATTTGCGATCAATAAGAATTAGAATTTTCTGAATTAAATTTTATTGTTCAGAAAATAAAATCAAGTATCAGGTTATATATTTTTGGATCAAAACTAAAACTCATATTTCTAGTGGTATTCCTTCGCTCTGAACAAGTATTCTTTTTTAAGTTGCCATCTAAAATATTCATTATTTTATGAGTCTTACATTTTTCTTCTCAAACAAAGGAATAATTTTTGAGCATACATTTTTTCATCCATAATAAAACTAATTTCTTCGCGCTAATTTTTCTTTGCGAAATTAAGATTTAATACCCAAGGCGTGTTTGCGCCGAAGGTGCATTCAATAAAGGTGGTAGCGCAAGAGCAACAATAATGTTTTTTACGTTTGATTGTCAAAGAAAAGTATTGGCAAAGTATAAAACAAAAAATGAATTCGCCTTGTTACATTCTGGGCTGACAGCCACATGGACACGGCGAAAGAAAAAAACAAATCAGCTGATTTACCTTTCAAAGATTCGCCTTGACTATACTTCACCTCACTTGACCGAATTTTAACTCACCTCACCTCAACCAGCCTCAAAAATCTCAACTCTCCATATACATACCAAATACGCATTTCTTAACTATAGCGCAGGGTCTTATTTTTGCTTCTTATTCAATTTTATTGTTTTTTATGAAAAAACATTGCATTCTGTTACAAAAATCACGTAATCGAAACTTCGAAATTTGTAAAAATAAAAATAAAAAACTGGCAAATCTCCACCGAAATTTCTAAGTTTATATCAGAATTTTTGAGAAATGGTCATTAAATTTTGGTCTATTAAAGTACGAATTTGAAGAGGTTGATTTTTTATGATTTTGTTTTTTGTTGGCGGTGCTGCTAGCGGAATGTTTGAACCACTCCAAGTATGTCCTTTATTATACCCAAATTAATCATCCAAATTTCTTTCTGATATAAAAAATAGTAATATTTTGAGCGATGGAAGTCATTATTTGGACCTTTAGCTCCATTGTCTGTCTGTTTCTATACTGCAGCTGTCTACTTCACAAGTGTCAAATAATATCGAATGGCGTCGTACCATTTCCAAAAAACTCTAATTTTGCGCCATCTTATATCAAACCTCAATGGGAGTAGCTCGTGAGCCAATGCTATATTAGGTAGCTGAGGAGACAGCTTTAAGTGCTTCGAAAATAAAAAGTTCAAAGAGAGGAATCTTGGTCAAACATTGAGACTGGGTTAAAAAGGCAAACTTGCCTTTGAAGTTCGAGCCATCCCTGACCGCTATCAAAAAACATCTACTGTGAAAATTCAAACGTATGGGAGAATTTGTATTAGGAAACTTTCTTCAACAGTTAATAGAAACGACTTTGGCAAAAGCATGGACGCAAATATTAAATAAATCCAGTTTGAAAGTTTAGTCTTCTCGTAAGATTAGAAGGTTTGGTTCCGATTATTTCTAGTTTCCTTGAACGCATGGTACTACATAGGTCGACATAGTAACTCAAATTTGGAAAATTGGCACGTTCAAGCTTCTTGCATAAGGAAGCCGATATCTTATAGCGGTTGAAATTATTTTCTCGTCTTTTTCTATTTTACTGGTAAATTCAAAGAAAAATTCAATTTAGTTTTTATTTAGTGTCTTAATCCTCATACGCAAGGCAAGGCTTTAATCACAATTTGTGGAACAACATCAATACGCAAAATTCCAAATTTGTACCAAGAATATATTCAAATAACAGATTAGCTGAAAAATATTGATTAAATTAAAGTCAAATAAATGTATCAAAACCCATCGGAACGCGTAAAAACTTTTATCTCGATCTGCCAATTCACTATTGTTTACAAGCCATTTGAAGTTGTGAAGAGTGTGGCAGTATATTTTTTTTAAATGGAATGAGTCAAGGCGAATCTATTAAAGGTGGTGTTGGTAAATCAGCTTAGTTGTTTTTTTCCCTTCGCCGTGTCCATGTGGCTGTCAGCTCAAAATGAATCAAGGCGAATTCATTATTTGTTTTCTAGTTTCTCAGTTCTTTGCTTTGACAATCAAACGTATAGAACATTGTTGTTGGTCTACTGCCACCAACTTTAATGAAGGCGCCTTGGAAAGGGCCGAATATCGTAGAGCGAAAAAATACTTTATTTTGAAACGTTCTCCCTCCTGAAGATTCACAAAAAATTGTGTCAGTGTGATAGGAATTTATTCTTTAATTTTCAACTATGCAATGGTTGGTTTCCAAGATTAAATCTGGTCATACAAGCGCTGAAGGTGAACCATTTAATGGACGTTCAAAAATGCAGCCACACCAGAAATCTGGTGCCATATTCGGTAATAAATAAAGACAAAGCTGGGGAGCAATATTTTTCAGAGGTTCTGTAAAATTATTACACAGAGATTTTTAGTATAAAATTATTGGAGTACCATAAAAATAGTTTCCTGAAGTTGAAAGAGACTATATTGAAAAAAAAAAAAAAATTCAGAAATGCACTTTCTTTTATTTTTGTTGAAATAAACATCGCTACATTAAAATTGTGCTCGAAGTAAACCGGTTGTATTTTTATTATGCTTGAAACAAGGGTGTTCCACAAGAACTCAAGGAAGAATTGGTTGAACTCATCCCACAGTGGAAAATTTATTTATAAAAGATATCAAAAAGGTCTTTTGAATACTCTTAGTTAAAAAGAGAATAGAAGAAAGTTCCTAGTTCTTTATCCATAGCGGACCGCTTAACACGCAAAAAACTCACATTTAAGAACCGGAAACTCCGCACGTGATCGTCGAGAAAACAATGCATCCTCTGACAGTAACAGTTTGCTGCAGATTTTGTGCGTTGACATCATTGGCCTCTTTTTTTGAAGATGCTGCTGAGAGCGCCACTTCAGTCCACCGAGAGCGCTGCAGGATCATGATAAATGATTTTTGAGACCGGAAATTGAAGACTTCGAGGATCTTCGTCTTCAGCAAGATTTTACATCATACACAAACCCCATGCCATAATCAATCATTTGCGCGCCAAGTTCGATACTCGTGATCAAAAATGATAGACTTTCCAGGGTTAGCCATTAACTATGATAAAAAAAAATTGCGCTTGCAACTCCGGCTGCCACGCCACCGGGCACTCGGCGCCGAATACGGGCCGCTCATTTCTGACAAATTTACACACTCGTCCAATCAGTTGTTATTCAGGCGGCAACGAAGCAATATAAGCGAATACTGTAATGTTTTTTTTCTCGTATATCAACAGCACAATCCCCGTTTTTCGGAAATACATCCCCTATTACGTCAGCCTATCAGCTGATTCTGTCGAATTCGTTGAGTGCCGGTTTACGGTCTGATATTGGCCTCTTAGATCTCTTCATCCTGCTCGCGTTATCAACTGTCTCGACGATGTCAATTGACCACTTCCGAACTGGGATTTGAAGTCTTTCGGCTTTTTTTTGGGGTCTTGGAAAACCGCGCTAACAGGATGAGCTACAGTGGTGCCAGCCGAGATGGCCACATGAGTTAAAACGTGTTTCATAAATATTGGGTCAGCGAGTAGGGGACTCGGAATAAACTCCGATAAAACTGAACTAATTCTCTTTACAAGGAAACATAGACTGCTCACAGTCTACCCGCTCATTTTCAAGGGTGTGGATATTCCTTTGAAAAAGAATGTCATATACTTAGGACTAATAATGGGAATAGGATTCAAAGTACAACATTGCGTTGCGCACATGCAAAGAAGCGGTTCGGGCTATTTCACTAAATGGAATAATTGTGTGGTGGCCATCAACTAAAAAGGCAAGTTTTACAAAACTGCTGGGCAAAGTCCAAAGAGCTGACTTTTTATGCATCACCGGCGCATCAAGGACCACCCCTAATAAATCCGTCGAGGTGCTAGTCAACTTGCCTACTCCAAATCTGGTAGGAAAACGCGTAGCCGCCGCTTCAACACTTAAACTTAATAGTTAGCGATATGGGAGACTCTGCGGTTCGGTCACGCTTCCATACTACATACTATGAGTAGTTATAACTACGAAATTGACTACCCTTTCTCTTTGACAGGCTCTTCAAGACTTGCTTCCCGTCAAATAGAGAGTGACAAACTCTAGGACCATGGAGAAGATAAGATAAATGTTGTACATTTTTTTCTTCAAAAGAATTATGATTAGAATTATATGTCCGACGTCCAACTACTGTGGCGTCTACTAGACAGAAGTCTTAGTCATAAAGGAGGTAAATGTCTACCGTAATACACACGCCGTAACAAGAACTACGATAAATGTCTTCTCGGACAGCCAAACGGACATGAAATCAATGGAGGCAGTTATACTAAGACCAAAGATCAAAATTTCTGGCAGCTCTAAATAATATTAGCACAGTCTTCAAGGTAAGTCTTATATGGTCTCTGGTACATAGAGAGATTGAAGGAAATTGCAAGGCACGTGAACTATCCAGAAAGGGTAGGAATCTTCCACTGCTTGAAAACAGAGACAATATTGGAATTCCTATGGCAACTTGCAAATTAAAGATGAAAAATAATATTCTTCAGGAGGGTAATACTGGAGTAACAACCAAGCTAATTTGGCCGCAAATAGATACGAAAACGTCCGGAGAATAGTTCAACCTCTCAGGAAAGAAGGTTTCCTCTTATTGGCTGTTAGGTAGGCCCTCTTCTAGGCTAAGAGTATTTTCGCATGAATACTGCAGAAGTTGTACAGATGAGGAAGATAAAGAAATCGTAAAACACTTCCACTGTAATTGCCCAGCCTTAGCTAGGAGTAGGGCAAGGCAGTTAGGAAAAGAGTATTTTCTGACTCTGTTACGGAACTATCCGGTGTTGGGATAAAACCTATCCTGCGCTTTATAAGAGAGTGTAACTGATACCGTGAGAAATAAAGAGCAAGGTTCTCGTGTTACACAGTGGTACCTCAACGGACCTACATGGTATAAGTGAGTTGGCTACTCTAAGCCGACTGCCACAAAAACCTAACTTAACTTAAGGGGTCCCGGTAGTCTAGAGCTCGAAAATTTAGGGTATTTTCAGGACTTTTTTTTATAAAAAAGAATAAAAAACAATATTTAAATTGTTTAAGCTTTTTATTTAACTTCTGTCACATACAAAAAAGAAAACAAAATATTTTTTCAATTTTCTTTATTTTAAAAATAGCGCTGAAGTTGACCCTCCCGACAAATTGGCCCTGGACGGTGATGTCCATTTTGGCTCTTCTATTTATCTGAAACATAAAAATCAAAAAAAAAATATTAATAAATATTAATCAGTAACTATGTCCCGTACTAGAATAATAAAAAACAAATTTAAAAAATGGCGTGGTTCTGAACTTGACACTCTAAAAACGGTTTTTTCAGTTTTTTAATCAAAAAAATACGGAAAACATGAAATAATAATATGATTCTAGTACGGGCAATAGCCATTGATTGAGACGCTTCGATTTTCTGACAACACCAGGCCGAAAAAAATAGTTTCCAGATAATTGCGTTTAAAGTTTTGAGAGTGGCCGCGTGACGAATCGGACCCTACCTGCTAAAACGGCTGTAGAATCGAAAATACTGGGAATATCCTTCCAAAAATTTGACAGTGTATTTTCAAAAGCCTATACTTTCGAAATATGAAAAAAATCGATTTTTTGAAAATAGTAGTGCTATTAAATAAATCAGACAATTTTTTTATGGAACTAAATAACTTTATTCTGTTATGTATTGCCCATTTTCATCAATGATCTTTTGCCATCTTTCAGGCAGCATCAGAATCCCACGCTCATGAAACTTCTGGTTTCTATTAGCAAAAAACTGAATCAGGTACGATTTGAACAGATCGAAACGAAAAATAATCAGATGGTGCGAGGTCAGAACTATATGGTGGATGTGACAAAACATCCCAACCAAGTTCCAATAGCTTTTGCCGAGTGGCCAAAGATGTGTGTAGCCTTGCATTGTCATGATGGAATTCAATACTTTTTCGATTTGTCAATTCGGGCCGCTTTTTTCAACTGCATTGCTTAATTTCATTAGTTGTTCAATGTAGACATCAAAATTGATCGTTCGGTTGGGTGGTAAGAGTTCAAAGTGGACAATTCCTGTGTAATCCCACCAAACTGATAACAAAACCTTCTTTTGATGTTGTTTGAGTTGGTTCACCTGGCCTTGTAAATAACCCATTTTCATAGCCAGTTATCAGGTTTAAAAATGGATTATTTTCAATACGTTTCTTTAGCAAATCTCAGCTGTCAATGCGTTGCGTTAAATTCGTTTCTTTCAGTTCGTGAGGAACCCACGTATCGAGCTTATGAACATAGCCAAGTTGTTGTGACGATCCGAATCGATTATTGCTTTGATTAGGCTGTCATCAACTTAAACTGGGCGAGCAGAGCGTTTTTCATCTTTGAGTGAAAAATTACCAGAACGAAATTTAGCAAACCAATTTTGACACTGCCGTTCATTTAAGGCTTCGTCACCATAAACAGCAAATAACTCTTTATCAGCTTGCGATGCGGTTTTCCCTTTGCGGAATTAAAAAAAGCAAAATATGACGAAAATGTTCTTTTTGATTTTCCATTTTTCAATTAATGCCACACGAAAACTGCGCAACTTTTTTACTGATTGACAGCTGAATTGCCAACTATCAAATAACATAATGGGTTTTACATTTGTACTACGTCTGGAAACCTGAAAATTCAACTGAAGCCATCTATGAGCAAAATCCGCAATTACTTATTTGCCAACCCAAAGTATACGAAAAAAAATTAGTTGTTAATTTTGTAAAATTTTTGAAAATAAACCACTAAACAGACTACCCTGTGCAATTAAAATATCCTATGTTTTTATTTTCCTTTATAATTTGAAAATCTGCCCGCGCACTGTGGTATTCCTTATGTAAATGAGTCTGGAACTCCCCTGATTAAAATCATAAAGAATATTTTTGGCATGCAATGAAGCTAGAGTTGCCCTCTTAAGCCAGCAAACAAAGCGTTGAGTTAATTTGGTTTTAAGGGGGGAGCCTGCTTTAGAGGCTTAAAAAAATCGATTTTTTCGTGGATTTTTTTGGGAAGTAAAGAAATATTCGATTAAAACGAAACTTTCTGGTGTTATTGTTATATATTTCAGCAGTCTTCTCAATTTTTTTTATTAAAACATATATCATATTATATTATGCCTGGTACAAGCATTTTACCGAGGCGCCCCGAGTGTGCATGTGTCATGCGGCGGGAAAGATTCAGATCACAATTTTCATCTTGAACCAAAAACCAAAAAATTTTTTTATTTTAGTATAGTATAGCTTCTAGTTAAACTAAGAAAATTAAACAAAAAGTGAGAAATTCAATAATTTTTTGCTAATTTAAAAAAATAATAATTTTTTGGAAAAACAAATTCACTTCAGATTGTTTAAAAAGTGGGTTAATCACAACTTTCTTAATATTTTTTGGGTTCAACTAGAAGAGAATTTAATTCCGAATACAATCAATGTTATCTCGTTTCGATAGGGCGTTTAACTTTTTCCCTATCTTTCCCGCATATTAGGCAAAATCGTAAAAATAAAAAAACTGAGAAATCGTGCGTCAAAGTTTATGTAGGCAGGATTGTAGGTAAGGTACAAAAAAACCCCTCACATACCTGCTCGACGTTTGCTCACAATTTATTCTGTAACTGCGAAAATATTTTGAATTTGCTTCTGAAATTTTGGGGACACATTCTTGGGTAAGACATTTATGCAAAAAAAATAATCGATTTTTTGAAGCCTCTAAAGCAGGCTCCCCCATTAAAGATGACTTCGTGCGTTTCCAGCAAAAGTTAAATTCGCTTACAGCAAACAATCACTCGTATGCGAGTGTCCCGCTTCCTCTACCGTATCCAATTTTTTATTTGCCTCGTATTGATTACAATTTTATGGCTACAGCCGACCTAGAAAGTCTTGTCAAGATTAATATTTAAATAAATTTTCACAAAATTCCTCATTTATTTCACAAACCAGCTTGAGCTTAGCTGTTCATGAATATTTCATTTCAAATACAAAAGGATATCTAATTTTAGGTGCTTCCGCACAAGTACACGCAAAGTCAATGCAGTTCATTTCATAACCAATGATTTATGTTGCGGCTCAAAGGGCATCAGTGCAAATTTCTCATCCGCCCCCTCTGTCCCGCTTTGCATCAATCCACTTCAATGCTGTATCTCTCTAATGTGTTTCAGATTTGCATAATTTAGATATAACACGAACGCATAAATCTTCCATAAATGCCAAAAACAAGGAGATAAAATTTTTTTATAAAAGCAAATAAAAACAAACAAAAAAACACCAAAGGTGACACAAACAAGACATTTAAGAACAAACAGTTGGATGGTAGAAAAATTACAGTACATTCGACACAAATGCGAACGACTGATTGCAGAACGAACGAGCCAGCATCTGTCACAACAACACTGCTTGCGCCAGCAGATGTGCGCGAAGGAAAAGCAAGCTATGGGGGAACTTTAAAAGCAAGACTGCCTATAAAGCTTGGCCAGGCTATGCGACGATATGGCATTCGCATACGAAAAGGAATTGCTGAATTTTTGTAGCGTAAGTTCTTCTCCGGTTGAGGCTAAAAAATTTATAAAATCACAAATATTTACAAAGTCATGTAGGAAGGAAGTGCGGCAGGAAGTGTGGACATGCGACGGCATACATCGCTGACATTGACGTGTAACGGCAAAAAGCCAAATAGGGTCGGTGAAGCGTGGTAAGAGAGGAGAAAGTAAGTGGGGAGAGAGAAAGTAAGTGGCATCCGACAAGCGCATGTTTCACATGCAGATCCGAAGAAACATGCACACACTCACACACACACACACTTGCAAATTCACAGTGGCTAGGCAAGCAGGTCATTTTAGCTGGAGGACAACACGGCTACAGGCAAAGAGCAACAGCAACAGCAACAGCAACAAATTTCTGTACCAAATTGGTGGCATGCATCTGACAAATGTAGCAATAGCTGAGTTGTTGGCAGCAGATGTTGCCAAGATGTATATGTGTGCTGCTGACATAGGTGACCAGTGAACAAAAGTTGCAGTGCAGTCAACATCGCTCCGCGCGTGAAAGCTGTTTTAAAAGTGTGTTAGGATTTTGCAGTGGCGAAAATGCAGCGATTGTTGAAGCATCGTCCACAAGGAGTTTGTACCTCCAGGAAGCACTGTAACCGTGGCATTTTACAAAGAAGTGCTACTTCGGCTGAAAAACCGCGTCGCCCGGGTTCGGCCCGACCTCGTCAACAATTGGACCCTTCATCACGACAATGCGCCGGCGCACACCGCCTTCCTCTGCACCTCTGCATTGGCCAAGATGGTGGTTCCGGTGCTTCCCCACCCTCTCTACAGCCCAGACCTGTCCCCTCCGGACTTTTTCTTGTTCCTGCGCCTGGAAAGAAAGCTGAAGGGGAGGCGTTTCGACTCCATCGAGCGAGGCGATCCAAAAAACTGTGACAGCCGAATTGAACGCGATTCCGGCGGATGAGTTTAAAAAATGTTTCCTGCAGTAGAAGGATCGCTACCAGCGGTGTATTGACGCTCAAGGGCCCTATTTTGAGGAATATTAGTTGTATAAGCCAAAAGGTTTAATAAAACTGCTTAAAAAAATAAGGATCATTACTTTTCAATCAAACCCTGTATGTACCTACATCATTCTTTTTTTCTGTGCCTCAGTTTGGCACCATCATCAATATTTGTAGAAAAGGCTCTATCTACCACATCCCACTTGTTTTAAAACGCATAGAATTTATTTCTTCCTTTTAGTTTTATCATTTTTTTTTTTGCAACTCTAAAAATATTAAAACATTCATGTCTTTAAGTATAAAAGTGCCTTCAACTTTTTCCCATGCCACGCTCTTGCTATGGGAATTGATTTGGTAGCATAAGTTTTATCTGTTCATCTGTTGGCAGTTCTAAACCGCCCACTGTATTTACTTTTATTGTCATCTCTGTTTCAAACTTAAGGAAGAAATTCTCCGTATACTCGACACATTTACTAGTTTTCTTCTCGAATTTTGTTTACTGGGTTACTATAAAAGCAAATGTCCCCATAAGTATTCATGTGTAGATCTGTATGTACATACATATGTAATATGTTTGGCATAGCATTGACAGCACAGAACAAGCATGCGACATTCTAGGCCAGTACAACATTGAGACAAAAACAAGGCAGTGGTGGAGAGAGTTGAGGAAAGGACTTGTATTGGTATAAATGTACAAATGTGAATGGCTGTGTAGCAGCGAACATCAAAAGCATTTTTGGACTTATAAGCAAAGAGTAAATACTACTACTATTAGCAGAATGTGTAACAGAAATGCGTAAAAGCATACGTAGAAGCAGAGGAACACACACACACGCACACACTCACTCACTCACTCACTCACTCTTATGCATATTAAAAATTGTCTTAAATACTCTGTTTGTCAATAATGGGATGTGATGTGGAACTCAAATTACAAAGTAAGAGTAAATGGTAGTCGGTTGGGGAATTGTAGAAGAATACCATAGGCTCATATTTACACATATAGACTTATACATATTTGTGTGTGTGTTATGTACAGATTTATGAGTAGCGCTTTGGGAGCCACAGCAGCAAACAAAATTTCACACCCAGCTTACTGCCAATGCACGAGGGTAATATAATTCTGCCATACATAAATAAGTAATGTTTTTTGCTTTTGAAAGCCTAATCGAATGAAGAGAGAAATTTGTGCATAGTTACATGCATATTAAATTGTACAGAATGATTATAAAAATCGACTAGGCAATATTCGCTTGTCACTCCGCCTATGCACACATACACCCATACATACAAGTATATTAAAAAGGTTGCCTACACTGCAATCATTTCGAAATACAGTCATGGGAAATAGACATTGTGGAAACATTTTTTTCTCTATTTTTGCTCCTTTATGCAATAAAACTTTAAAACTAAATTCGCTCTAAGCATTTTACTGTCGAAGCTTGTGGTCGTGCAGTGGGAATGAAATTTGACGCTTTTTGTTTGGTTGCAAATTTTCAAGGGTGTCACAAGCCGGCTGAAGGTTAACACATATTTTATGCTTGCATTTTTCCCATATCTACATTCCTATAACCAAAATGTACAACCATGTACATAGTTTTTAGTTTTAGTCGCAGACACTTGGTATCAAGGCAATGTCGTAAAACCGTTTCCAAGCATGTGAATTGACATAAATTATAACAAAAAATTATTGATGGCTTTTGAAATTGGGATAACGATGAAAAAACTAAAAAGTACTTTGTTACGAAGTGGAGATGAAATATTTTTACTTTTGCTAAAACTGTAGATATTTAATAATTATTATTATTATTATCCTGAGCTTTGGACAAAGCGTAAAGGTTGTTGTTACCTAAAGTGTATAGAGCATCCATATTTATTAAGAAGTAGGATCTTAAATATCGGTTCCTGCTTCTGGCTAGAGCTGGGCATGTGCAAAAAAGGTGTTGAATTGTTTCCAACTCCTCCTCATTTCTGTAGCTACGACAGAAATCATGCATGACTTCTTATGAGACAATGTCCTATAAGAACCCCTACTAAAGTTCTAATTTGAAGTCTACTCAATTTTATAATATTTTTGGACAGACGTAGATTTAGCCTTGGGCTTGTTTGTCTAGCAATTTCACAGGTATTGACACTAATCCATCTTTGATTTGCAGAACTGACTAGTGCGTCCTTAATAAGAAGCCTACAAGCTGCGAAAGGTACCTCCATCAAATTACTTATGTTTGGCATACAGGTACCTTCTCTTGCAAGTTGGTCAGCCCTACATTTCGCCGGTATATCTCTGTGGCCTGGAACACAGCATAAGATGATACGATATGCTTTGGCCATCTCATTAAGAGATTGGCGACAACGTAAGACATTCCTTGATGTTACTTGAAATGCATTCAGGGCCATAAGGGCAGCTTGGCTGTCTGATAGAATGCATCTGTTGCTGATATTCTGTTTATCTCTAACCATTTTAAGGCTTCATGAATAGCGCTTTTTCCACTTGAACAACTTTACAGTGATCCGGTAGTTTAAAAGATTCACTGATAGAAAGCTCTTCGCAGTCTAACCCTGATCCTGCACCGGTGTCCATTTCAGATCCGTCCGTATAAATCTTCACGGGCGTGTTGGGTGATAGTCACAATCACTGGGTATATTCATATAGGAGTCTAAGCTGCTTGAATATCCATGTGTGACAGTCTTCCTTTGTTAGTTCACTCTGAACCCGAAAGCCGAACAGGCCGCTGAATATTTGCAGAAGAAATTAACTGGTGGCAGATGTAACATAATATCCAAAGCAATGGATGGTGAGGTTTTCGTGGCGCCCTATATGCTAAAGTGGTTGAGCATTTCCACTGAAATAATCCTGATTAGTGACCAGCACTAATGAGGTCCAAGTATAGCAGCAAATTCTTTATCTCGATGTCTGATATCTCATTAATTTGCTGTAAGAAAGGCTTACCGAAGGAGCGAAGTCGTGCCCCAGCTAGCCCTGGACATTCACATAGCAAGTGGAAAATACTTTCTTTCACCCCTTCCGCTTGACAACTTCTGCCGAGGAGTTCACTCGTGCACGCGGAGCGAACAACACGATTTCGGATAGTTCTCTACTTTTTTTTGCCTTGTGCAAAAGTAAAAGCCTAAATAAAAAAATACATCTTAACTATTAAAAAACAACGGCAGTGGTTTCAAACGTGCAGAATTAGGAGCGAGCGCAATGCGCTTGACTTTGTATTTAATAAAGTTATAAGCTCTGAAAAAAACGTGTTAAATAGAAAAAGGAAAAATGAGAACATGACCGAGAACACAATGTCAAAAAATTACAAAAACAATTACTATGCTATACTAGACGATGATCTAGAAGAGTGTAATGAAGCATTTGAAAAATTTCAACAATATGTACACAAACTATATGACGAGAGCGAACAAGCACGGGCTAATAATTCTCTAAACAACAACAATAAACCATCAACTAGCGCAGCAGCAGCCGAAGCTGTACTGGCTAATGTAACTCAAAACAACGAATCGACAGATACTACAAATGCCAAAAGCAAGAGTAATATCAAAAACATACCACCTATTAATACACTTGATGTAGAAGAAATAATAAAACTTATTAAAAATGGTCTAAAGATAACACAATTTAAAATCAAAGAATATAACCAAAATAAATTAGCGATATACTTAACAAACCTCGAAGATTATAAAAGAGTCGGCGGCTATCTTGAAAAAGCCAACTTCAAATATTATTCATATACACCTAAATGCCTAAAAACAAAAACATATTTACTGAAAGGCCTAAACGGCAACACCAACTGTGAAGAAATTCTCAACGAGCTTTGCAGCTACCAAAACGACAACCTCAAAATTCTTAAAGTAAGCCCATTTACCACTAAAAAATCGATACAGCGAAATATAGCGCTACCAATATTCATGGTCCAAGTAACCGCCGAAAGCAATATCAATGAATTGAAAGCAATCAATTGTATCTTATACCATTGCATTAAGTGGGAGCACCTACGTAGACCTCAGATCCCACAGTGCAGAAATTGTCAAAACTTCTACCAAAGCGCCGCCAACTGTAATATGTCACCGCGGTGCGTGAAAGGTAGCGGAGCAAATAACAGCAAAGAATGTCCTTCCTCAGTTGGAGAAAATACAGGAAAGGAAAACCTATACTGTGTATTATGCAAAAAATCAGGGCATTCCGCATCTTACAGGGGATGCGAACGATATAAAGAGCTACAACAGAAGTTCAGACTGAAAAAGCAAAATCTAACTATAACTAAGACTAGCAACCCAATTAGAGTCACTAACCCTAACTTAAGCTATGCAAATGTAACTAGAGAAGCTCACGGAGCACTAAACACTACCAACGATCAAAATACCCAAAATTAATTTCTAGTAGAATTAAAAAATACAATTTTATCCTGAAGCAATCAAATCATAAATCTTCTAAAACAATTAGAGTTGCAAACGGCTAGAGTCGATACAATATGTGGTTTAATGAACTCAGTATGAGCGTTGGACCCACGCAGGCTTTTACTAAAACTCAATTAAATATTATATTATTTCACTCAACGTCAACTCTCTCATAAGTTTATGCAGGAGACTAGATTTAAGTGAATTTTTGAAAAACAAAAACCCAGACATCTTATTACTTAATGAAACTAAATTAAACCCAAAGCACAAACTAAAATTTTCTGGATATAACTTGATAAGGAAAGATGGGTCGGCCGGCATGAGAGGCTAGAATTGCTCCTAGAAAGGCTGTCATACCCGGCGACTGCCAATTGGGTAATCTTATTTTGACTGTCAAATCCAATCAAATCAGTATTCAAATTCCAAACGCTAGATGGAGTCACCTCTACATTACATACACATTGTGAGGGTGTGTTGTAATGTCAATTAAAAAGTGTAAAGAACGAACGCTGATAGGAAATTCACACACATTTCTCCAACTACTACAAACTACATCTTCTTCTTTACTTATAGCGAACTGACTTTGCAATGCAAACAATTAGTGTCAATGTTAATGTTTTTCGTACAACTTTGTTTATTTTATGCACTTTGAAATATGAGTCACACACGAAACTTTGCACGAACTTCGCACTCTATTAAGCTTTTAACAGCTTGTAAGATTTGCTAGAGAACAGCAAGTCTTCTGAGGCAAAGAAAATTTATTGGCAAAAGCAGCGCTACGCATTTTCGAAGTAATAAATGAGGCGCTCCCATTCATTCGGTTTACGCACTGCCCACTAGAGCTGCAAAACTATCGATGGTTGCAACATTCAATAGTTTCGATGGTTTGGCAACAAATATTCAATAGTATCGATAGTACTATCGAAAATATTTTCAAATTCAAAAACTTAATAAACGCATACTTAACAATAAAAATTAACATTTTAATAAACATTTCATATGTTTCATATGTTTAACATAATGAGATCCTTCATGGACATAGTAAATCAAAACAAATTTGAATAAAATTAAAATTAATGATCAGTCTTCTGCCAAGATCCGAGAATTGTGACTAAGAAAAAGGAGCATGTCCACATGCTTAGCGTTTAAGGCAGCTCTTCGTTCCGTTATAATTTGTCCAGTTTTGCTGAACAATCGCTCCGACTCTGCCGATGAAGCAGGAATGCAAAAATATTTCGTAGTAAGGTATTTTATACTATTTTCGTTATGCTGTAAATATGGGAACATTAAACATTTTTGAAGAATTTTTCTTAAGCTACATACCTGCCAATATTTAAGGGGATCAACATCGCCCAAGGAGTGATGTTTCCCAATATATTGTTGTAAATCAATTATTGCATCGGAGCGCTTGGTCCTAGGCAAATTTTCTATGTTGATTTTTACAAATTCATAAAGAGGATGTCGTGTTGGTTTTGGTTGATCAATTGGTGTTGGTGGCTCTGAGGTGGGAGCTGAAGACTTGCTCAGATGCATAAGTTCTTCAATTAAAAGTTTTTCAGCATTTTTGGCATTGTATTGGGAACGGAAACCTTGTTTTTTAAACCTTGGATCAAGCAATGTAGAAATGCTAGTTACTGTGCGATCTTCGTACTTGTACAACCTTTTGATTACGCAATCAATTAAAAATTCGTTTACTTTAAGGCCAACTTCGGTAAGAAGATTTTTTGTGCTATTTTCCAAGTTGTTTAAGAGGCCACAAGTAACTGGAATAACTAGTGATACTGTGACTTTAGAATTCGATGACACTTCTTTGGAAGCAATGTCAAAGGGAGAAAGTATTTGTGACAAGTCTTTTCACATGTTGATTTCGTCAGCTGTGAGAGGCTGTGGCGCTTTCGACAAACTTAGAAGTGTTATATTGATTGCTTCATGTGTTTTTAAGACTCTTTCAATCATTAGGAATGCACTGTTCCATCTGGTGGCAACTTCCTGTATTAGACTATATTTAGTTTCCGTCAATTGAGAATCTTTATATTTCTTGTAAGCAATCGTGCTACTTTTAAAAAACGCGACAATGGACTTGCATTTTTTAAGTAATTCTTTTGTGCAATCCAGCTTAAGGCAATCTTGCACCACCAAATTAAGTGAGTGTGCATAGCAGGGTAAATTCCTTTTTTTAAGCAGCTCACACGCTTTGATCATTGAGCTTGCATTATCGGTCACAATTGCAGTTATTTTATCAAAAATTCCCCATTCGTTGCAAACAGCCTGCAGGGTATCTGCTATATTTTTAACAGTATGATTTGTTTCATCAATTAGCTTATTTGTTGATAAAACAGCAGAGCGAAAACAGTAACTATATGTAATAAACGAGCATGTGACTGTCATATACGATTCATTTGCCAGGGACGTCCACATATCAGTTGTGATGGCACAGTGATTTATTTTGCTGAGCAAATTTTTTAATTTAGGTTTCTGCACATCAAATAAATTTGTCATCATGACATTAGAGAGGGTAGTCCGCGACGGTAGTTTGTAGCGTGGGTCGAATAGTTTGATAAAGTCGCGAAACTCAGGATCCTCAACTATAGAAAAAGGTTGCATGCCTTGAGCTACAAATTTTATGAGTCCTAAATCAAGCTCTTGTTTGCGCTTTGACGTAGATTCATATGTTGTGTTTAAATATGTATCTATTTTACCAGAAGTGATTGGCAAATCGTTAACACGCTGACCGGGATGCGCACGCTTCAGGTGGTCAAATAAATTTGAGGTATTTCCGCTCGTCTTATACATTTTGCCGCAAGAGCGACACTTTGCCCACATACCGTTGTTTATTTTTTCGAAATGGCCCCACACCGATGATCTTCCGACTCGCTGCCTTTTTGCTAGCTGGTTGTCCTCCTCAATTGCCTAAATGCTGCTGTCGTGTCCATCTTAACAAAGCACATGCATACATAACATAAATTAGTTACTTGCGTTGCTGAGCAGTAAATGGAACTTACCCTGTGAGTTTTTCAAGAGAAATTTGTCCATCCTTCCGCCACCAACACCAACGAAAATTTACCTACAAATAAACACTTATTTTAATATTTAATTACCTTTTACATATAAATGTATTTCTTACCAAAATTTGCTGCCGACCTGCAAAGTTGTGCCAAAACAAGTGATGTGCAATGTATGGTAATGCCACTATCGATAGTGAACAATAACCATCGATAGCGACGCAAAAATATAAAAATTCGATATATCGATAGTGCCATCGATAGTTTTACAGCTCTACTGCCCACACCCCTTGAATGTTTTTTATGCATACCCCATCTTATGCACCCCAATCAAATGTATAGAAGATTCCTTTTGAAGCTCTAACTACCCTCCTGCGGAAACATCTTCATTATCAAAACCTCCTCCTCCTTCTCTCAGAGCCCTTTTTGCTCTATTAAAAACTCACTACTTTGTGAACCCCAAAGCTGATGACCCACCCCAGCTCATGCAAGCGCTGCGTAGTGAATGGTGAAATTATTTGTGCATTTCCGTTGTCAAACATAACAACAAAATAAACTTTACTAAATTCCTTTTAGAAATACAATAATTTTTAGCAAAAGAACTTGTTTTTGTTCGGAATGAAATTGAAATCGTAGAAAGTTGAATTGCTCAGTTGCACATTAGGGCGGGTTATTTTGTATTGCAGAAAAATGGAGCACTAGAAATTAGTAGCTAGAATTAGTTTCATAAGTTCGGAATATTGATAGTAGAAAAAAAATTGAGGGAGCATAAGACAAATGCAGTGAGCGAGATGGGTTTTATATAAACCAAGGCATGATATTGCCATTCCTCTCTAAAACGAATAACAATATTTCTCTCAATTGCCAAAATTTTCAATTTATGAGGTGAATTGTAAATCAATTGGAAATTAAATAAAGTTCTTCCAAGTTTTAATAATTACAATCAAAAAAAGTCATCGAAAAATATTGAATCATCTCATATTTCTACCTGAACTATAAGAATAGGTTAGGTTAGGTTGACTTGGCTGGCTGAAAGCCATCACATAGACCTATTAGTCTTTAGTGGTACTGGATGGAGTTTGACCATTACATTTCCTTGTAGTAGGCTTCTTGTAATAAGCCCGCGTCTTTTGCAAATCTAAGTAAGCTCTGAAGCTCTAAACTCGAGCTGAAGCTTCTAACCTCCCATATTGTAGAGCTCATAAACACATCAATCGGGTTCTAGCTAATGCAGGGCAAGAACATAGCAGGTGTTCAAAAGTTTCCCTCTCTTTTAGTTCATCGCAAAATCTGCAGCTATCATTGTTTCCAAATCCCATCTTTTATGCGTACGCCGCTAACAAATTGTGGCCTATCAGTATACCTACGATAGTTCTGCTTTCCTTCTAAGACAGAGCTAGTACAAATCTGAAACTGTAAGAATAAGTTCGTAGCGTTTTTACCAAAGACTTTTATTTAAACAAAAAAGAAAGTTTTATCAATAAGTTAATCAATTGTATATTCGCCGTTGCTGTTTACGACCTCTGCTCACCTCTCGACCAATTTGCTTATGTCGTTCCGCCAAAAATCGCCTGGTCCGGTGTCAAGGAAGTTGCTGAGCCAGTTTTTAAGGACGTTTTTGTTATCGAACGTAACGCCCTTCATATGGTTTGATAGAGAGCGGATGCTGAAGAACCTCCTATTCGAGATCTTGGAGTGCGGTTTTGACGACTTGTGCAACATGGGGCCAGGCGTTGTCGTGACGGAGTATGGTTTGACCATGTCCTTCAGCTCTTTTCAGTCGAATAGTCTCATTCACGCCGTGTAGCTAGACAATGTAGAGCTCCTTGTTGACCGTGGCATTCCTTTCGAGCATTTCTCAGAGCACTATGTCCTCCCAGGCCACCAAACAAATATCATGATCTTCTTCGACTGATGATCCGGCTTAACTCTGGACTTTTGCGTATCCAACCCACTTATTTCTTTGCCTTATATTGATGTATAAGCACCACTTCTCATCTTCCGTGACGATTCGGTACAAAAAGTGCTGTTTATGACCGCGTGTTGCTCGATGGCGGTCGAGATGCCGAAAAGCAATTTGCAGGTGAATTTCTTTGTTTTGTTCGTTGAGTTCGTGAGGCAGCCAGGCTCCTAATTTTTCGGTAAATACTAATGAATGAATGCGATTGAGAATCGTTTTATGATCGCAGTTCTTTTTTCTGTCAATTCACGACTGATTAGGCGACCGTTCTCCTTCAGAAGTGATTTGAGGCATTTTTCATCGAATTGAGAAGGCCTTCTGATGCGGGACGTGTCGTCGATATAAAAGTCGCCATTTTTGAGCTTTGGCAACCATTTCCGTGTTGTAGACTCGCCTATGACACCTTCTCCATACACGCTGCAAATGTCCCGGGCTGCTTCAACAGCTATTTGACCTCGATGAAAAAATATATATATAAAATACAATATAAAAGCAAATATTAAATATGGCAAGTAGTGCCTTTTTGATGAAAGCAAATGTTATGGAGATCACGGGTTTGATTTTCGGCATCAAAAAGACGTTTATCATGATGCGATAGCGTTCGCCATTCACTGTTTCATTGGCGCCAGCCACATCTTTGAAGAAATATGGGCCGCTCCATAGGCAGCACCAAACGGTTGCTTTCAATGGACGTAATGGCTGTTCTTGAATGACTTCGCTTTGCTCTTCAGCCCGAATATGGCAATTTTGTTTTTTGACATAGCCATTAAGCCAAAAATGGGTATCTTCGCTGAACGAAATTCGGGCTCCAAAATGTGGATCATCGGGTAGTTTTTCAAGAGCCCAAAGACTGAAATTATGACACTTTGGAAGATCGGCCGGTCTCGAATCTTGGACTAGCTGTATTTTATATGTTTTCAAACCAAGTTCTTTGTGTGAAACCGCCAAGTAGTCCATAAGATAGGCCAAGTTGTTAGGATCAGCGCCAAATTGATATTTACGGGTCTTTGGCAAAACGCTTATTTACAGCGAGAATATTATCTTTACTCTGGGTCTAATCGGTCGAATATCATCCAGTAATGTAAAATTATTTGAAATTTTGCCGATGGTTCGCCGAATAGTGGCCTTCCGTATGGGTTACTCGGATGGTTATGCTCTGCCGATACAAAGGAATTCATGTCCCTAATACTTACTTAATTTTTATTAAAAATTTCATACAATATAATTTGAGTTTTATAGTGTAATTTAATGTTCTTTGTTTTTGCTTTAAAAGGGAATTTTTCTGCCATTTTATACGCTTACAAATTTATAAATTACAAATTCCGGAAATCTTGGGTTTTTAAGCCGGGAAACGCCGGGATTAACATCCCTAATACTTACATATGAATTTGACCAGTCAGCAATGACGGAAATATAAAAGTAATGCTTTCACAATAAAACTAACTACTTTACTTCACATAATTTTTTTCTTCTTTTCTCCTCTATTTTATTGCATTACCAATTTTGTAGGGTGAAAAATACGATGGACGTAAAGCGGATGTTTGGTCCTGTGGCGTTATCCTGTATGCGCTATTGGTGGGCGCATTGCCCTTCGATGACGACAACTTGCGCCAACTGCTGGAGAAAGTGAAGCGAGGAGTGTTTCACATACCGCACTTTGTGCCGCCCGACTGCCAAAGTCTGTTGCGCGGCATGATTGAGGTGAATCCGGATCGACGACTGACGGTGAGTCATCAGCTGCGTTACTGCAGACAAATGTGTATATGTACCTAAGTTTATGTATATGTGTGTGTGTACATGTAAACATGCGTGCACACGAGGACATGCATGAAGCCAAGGGTGGTTGACTCATCTCCAAACACCCCCGACCAAGCTAAACAATAACAAAGCACAATAAATCGTCAGGCAGTCAGTCATTAAAGTGACAATTGTTGACGGCAGCAGCACTGATTGCGTTGCCGGAGTTTATAGTTTATTATTGACTTGGTTGGCTTGTTGGCAATTGCACGTCGGACTGGTGTGCATTTACATATGTACGAGGATGTGTGAGAGCATTCACATATCTATACTCGTACATAAATCGCATGTGTGTGCGTGTGTTTGCACTAGTCGTCACCAGTCAATTCCCAATCGCACTCGTTTGTCAAACAGTTCGAGCATTTGATTTACAATCATTTGCATTTACATTCGTAAGTCTCCCACTTACCTCCTCCCCACGCGCCATTCACTTCCTCTTCTTCAATTTCGCACATTTTTCATGTTTTTTTGTGTTTATGTAAATTCGAATGCTGCTAAAACATTTCTTCTTCCAGTTGTCCGAGATAAATCGCCATCCATGGGTTACGGCTGGCGGCAAAGGTGAATTGGAGTTGGAGCTGCCGATGATGGAGGTGGTGCAAACGCATGTCATACCTTCCGCCTCAGCGGTGGATCCGGATGTCTTAAATGCGATTTGCTCGTTAGGGTGCTTTAAGGAAAAGGAAAAACTCATACAGGAGCTATTGAGTACGAAGTAAGTATTGTGCGTATGGCCGGATCTGTGTTTTGGGGATTGACCTCAAGCGGCGATTATCGCGACTTGTGGTAGACAGTTAGGAGGCTTATGGCACCATGTCGCGTACATTGGGTAGGTGCTTAGAAGTGCGTTCAATAATGAGCCTTAATTCAATATATTTGAGTACTATATCATATATCTCAGCTTGTTTATGCGACATGTCGCATTTGTGCTGGAAAGAGCGGACATTTTGACTGTAAAATTTATTCAGTGAATTATTCAAGGGGCAAGTTTTGACTACGGATTATACTTCTTGCATTTTAATTCATATTTTACAAGTTCGATTTCGATTCTTAACTAAGTTTGCAACAATATAAAATTTCTGGTTTATAGAATTAAACTCAGGAGTGAAAGAAAAGCTCACACAAAAAAAAATCGCGAATACACATCATTTTTTTTTTCTTACAGAATTAAACTCAGGAGCGCAAACAAATTACTTTTTCCGACTTATAAAAACAAATTCATGAGTGAAAAAAAACCTGTCATGGCAAAAAAAGTGAAGTGAGTTAAAGATATTAGACTTGCAAGCCAAAAAAACGCATATAGGTATAAATTCAGCTTCTGTAGCCGGATGGGCGGTCGTTCTTCGGCTCACAGAAGCAAAACTCCGTTCCATCGTATACATATACAGGGGTCATTTGAATAGTCCGTGCAAAGTGAGAGAAATGTCACTGCTGGCGTGTATTAAGGTTTAGTTTGTCCCATCTCTGCGAACAACACGAACGAAGTTTCAGCCAGATCGGTATATTTCTTAGTATTTGACATTCGTTTGAATCGAGGAGGCGGAGTGATTTTCCTCTTCCGTCACGACAACGCACCAGCTGACGCCTCAGAAAGTGTGGCTGAAAAATGAATGGAAATAGGTTTCCAACTCATTTCTCATACACCTATTCTTGGCTCCCTCCAATCCTCGAATGCTGTTCATTCCCCAATTTAAAGAAATGGCTAGCGGGAAGACACGCGAATTTTGCAAATGACCCTCATGTAACGTAAAATTTATGGTTCATAAAACTAAACTCACAAGAAAAAATTGAAAAAAAATACTCTGGTTTATAGAATTCCACTCATAACTGGAAGAAAAGTCGTAAATCGTAAATGGTAAATCGAACAAAAAATGTCTCGTTTGTAGAATTCCACTTACACATGAAGGAAAAACTCAAGAGTGAAAAAGTTATTAAGAGAATCCTAGTACAATTTCCTGTTTATAGAATCAGCCTCGGTTGTGAATGAAATATGTAAAAACCAAAAATTGTTGGATCGAAAAAAAAATTGTTTAAAGAACTCTGCTTATGAGTGAAAGAAAAACTCGCGAACCAAACGGTTGTAAATAGAACTCTAGCAGAATTTCTTGTTTACTATATTAAACTGAACTCTGAAAAACTCAAAAACTCTGAACTGAAGAAAAACTCAAGAACCAAAAAATGTCGAATCGAGCGAAGAATTTCTGGTTTATAGAGTTCAACTCACGAACAAAACAAAAGTTGCGAATTGAACTCCTATACAGTTTCTGGCTCATAGAATCCAACTCAGGTCCAAGGGAAAAACTCGCAAGCCAAAAAACCGGAATAAAACAAAAAATGTCTTATTTATAGAATTCCGCTTATGAGTGAAAGAATAACTCGAAAGCCAGACGGTGGTTAGTAGAATTTTTGTACAATTTCTGGTTTAGTAAATTAAACTTACGAAAGAAAAAACTGGATGAAAGAAGTATTCGCAAGCCAAAAAAATATGGAATCAAATATGGAGCAAATATCAGGCTTATGGAGTTAAACCTGCGTGAAGAAAAATTCGCCAGCCGAAATTTTAAATATTAGACCAAAGTACCATGAAAATAAATATCGGTCACAATAATCTACCGTCTGCACAGTAAATACAAGGTGGCGCAAAAGTAACCTTGCGATGTTTTTTGGCTGTAATTTAAAAAAAAATGAAAAACTTTGATTCTTCTTGTGGATTATTTTTATTTGGTCTTTTAATTTTTTTTACATCAAGTCGAGAATATGATGTCATGTAAATGGCCGCCGCCACAGTTGATTGCCATTTGAGCCCTTTTCATGGCATTTTTCATCACTTTGGCCAAAACTTCCGGCGATAGGTCCTCACATTCTTGGCGGATATTGTCTTTAAGAGCTGCAAGAGTCCGAGGCTTGTTGGCATAAACCGGTGACTTCAAAAAGCCCCACAAAAAGAATTTTGGAGGGGTAAAATCAGGCGATCTTGCTGGCCAGTGAAAATCGCCAAAACGGGAGATTGAGCGCCCGGGAAATGTATCCTTCAGCATATCGGTTGTGGCACGTGCATTGTGTGCCGTTGCATCTGTGGAACCACATGTTTTCCAATCCCAATTCATTAAGTTGCGGCAAAAAGAACTCGTTGATCATTGCTCTGTAGCGCTCACCATTCACAGTAACCGTTTGGCCCGCGACGTCATCGAAGAAAAAAGGTCCGATGACCCCTCCAGCGAAAACAGCACACCATACAGTGACTTTGAGCGGGTGTAATGGCTCTTAGTGGGTTACACGCGGATTTTCAGTGCCACAGAAGCGTAAATTTTGCTTATTTACGTACCCGCTAAGATGGAAATGGGCCTCATCACTCATGATTATTTTTGATGAAAAATCATCTTCCTCTTGGTGGTGATTAAGGATGGCTTGAGCGTATGTTAGACGCGTTTGGCGGTCAGCAGCTAACAGCTGATGCACCGCCTGGACTGTAAAGACCGTCGACTGATACCCATTTGCGTGGCACGTCGTCTGGTCGATGTCGACGGCGCTTCCATGACATCCTCGGCTACAGCAGCAATATTCTCTGCAGAACGGCTACTCCGGGGTCTGCCACGCCTGGCCGCATCTCGTGTTGTGCCAGTCTCTTCGAGGCGAGCGGCTAAACGTCGCAGTGTTTCACCAGTAGGCGTTGGACGGCGAGGAAATCTGCGACGAAATTCACGTTGTGCCAAAGTCACCGACCGATTATTGGTCAAATAAATAGTCAGCAATATTCCGCGTTCTGGAGCAGTGTAGCGTAACATTGTTTATTAACGTGTATTTCGCATGTGTTTACTACACAAATGTCAAAACAGAACTGACATTAGTAGCCAATCGCAAAATGTATAGCATTTTCTGATAGGAGGATGACTTTAGGGCCACCTGTTAGTAATAATTTATGTTCGTTCCCTACTTGGTAATGAATTTACTCATAGATAATTTTACTGAAAATATGCGCCTTAATCATCGATCTCAGCATCAACTTATTAGCTGAAGAGCTTCAATTAGTGAGTTAATTACTGGGTCATTGAGACAATGGAACGAAGCAATATCGCAGAATACGCTGCAAAAACAAATTAGCTGAAAAAAATGCGTATTTTCGAAAAGAGGCTCACTAAGGACATACAGATTGCTAACTCATTCTATGTGCAATGAATGGGTAAAATGTGTGTTTGTAGAATCTGAAGTGAATGGCAACGATATCGAATGAGTTGATAGCAAGGCAGCGAGTAAGAAAGTTGCCTTGTATGAACTGATAATAAGATTTTGGTTGAACAAATATTAGGGTTGTCTCTGAAGTTTAGAGATAGACTAGGCACATAAAAATATATGTTTACAAGTTTAATATGGTTTCTATGGTTTTTAAAATGTTGGTAAATACTCGTTTGTCTGTGCTTGAAACAATTTGCAATATTTAAGCATTTGTCATTTTATTCGTTGCGTGAGGAAGTCTTTTTAACTGCCAAACACTGATACAGTATTGAATGTTTGTGAGTGAATCTCATACTCAAGTATGCACTTATTTCATTCACGATCCACGGTGTGCATCTTGTTTGGAGAATGACGATAGACACAACGTTTTTTCTGCCGCTAAAGGCTAGTACTAACTTCACAGCCGTGAAATTTCGCTAACAATATGCATTTGGCTTGCCGTGAAATGTTGCTTGCAGCATTGATGGCCAATTGAGAAGAATCGTTTGATAAAGAGTCTTCCAATAACAGGAGTTATTTTGCATAGCCCACTATTTCGGTAGATGTCACTTTTGAAGCTGTCATTTTTTGATATTTGACAAGTAGAAACTACGCCATCAATAAAAATGCAACGTTACACGCTTAAACAACGCATTGAAATTATTAAAATTCATTGCTGGAGCAAAGGTTACGGTGAATGGATTGCGCTATCGAGAAATGATTAACGATTTTTTATGGCCGGAATTGGATGGTATTGATCTGGACAACGTTTATTTGTTTATTTTCAACAAGACGGCGCTACGTGCCACACAAGCAACGAAACTATTGATCTTTTATCAAAATAACACCTCTTATTGGAAAACCCTTTATATGAGCATCGCCTCAGAAACTATTGGCACATTTTGGTGAAAAAGGGTTTTTAAAAAAGTTAATACACATACATATATACTGACACAAAAATTATATAAAGGAGATTTACTTACGCTCTTTGTAAAACCTTTCTCTTAAAAATTCCATCTCTTCGAAGTATTCGAACTCAGATATTTCACTTACAAACGAACTGTCAGTTTTCGCTCAATTTTAAGTGACATGTGAATTGTAAATAGTTGTGGAAAAAAGGTATTGCGCGGTATTTTCACGGCATGAACTGAGTACTACTTGGCCGTGAAGTATATAAGAAATTTCACGCATATTTCACGGCAATGTAATTTGTATGGATTTTGACCACCATTTCACGTGAAACGCGAACTTAGTACTATGCTTAAGATATCAAAATTTTTGGCCGGGTGTTTTAAGAATGGGCGAGCTGCGTCCTCCTCGTATCGACAAACTGAAAAGGTATGGAAACTTTACAGAGTAACATTGAAGACCATTCCCGGACGTCTACAGCTCGAAAATTTAGGGTATTTCCAGGAATTTTTTTACAATAAAAAATGAAAAACGATATTTACATTTTTTAGGCTTCTTATTTAACTTATTTTATATACAAAAATAAAAAAATTTTTTTTTTTTAATTTTCATAATTTAAAAAAGGACGCTAAAGTTGACCCTGCGGAAAAATTAGACCTGAACAGTGTTGTCCAGTTTGGCTCTTCTCTATTTATCTGAAACACCAAAACTAAAAAAATGATTGATCAGTATGACTGTAGCTATGTCCCGCTACTATAATAATAAAAAAATTGACAAAATGGCGCGGTTTTCAATTTGACACTCTAAAAACGGGTTTTTACAGTTTTTTAATAAGAAAAATATGAAATAATTGAAATAATAATATGATTCTAGTACGTAGATATTCATGTTATTACAAATTTTAAAAATTCAGACGATTCGGTTGAATGGTTTTCTTTGTGTTTCGCAAAAAATTGTTTTGAGATAATTGAGTTTAAAGTTTTGAGAGTGGCCGCGTGACGAATTTGACTCTACCTGCTGAAACGACTGTAGAATCGAAAATACTGGGAATATCCATCCAAAAATTTGACAGTATATTCTTAAAATTATACCTTCGAAATATCAATAGAAATCGATTTTTTGAAAATTCTGGACCACCGGGATCCCTTAGGTCCTCTTTTTGCCCCCAGTAGAATGCACAATAGTGCCTGAGTGCTTAGAAAAAATGTTCGCCCATCCATAATTCCATTCCTTTCCATGCCCTAATTTCATGATACATCACTCGACGAGCTTGTAATCACAATTCACGTGCAGCATAAATTCTTTCTTGCACACTAATCGATTTCGGACTTCGTGAAATTCGATTTGTAAAATGAAGCGATCACGATTGAGTTGAGAAAATATGCAAAGCACGGTGAAGGAAAAAGGTGCTCTGTCATCAAAAGCGGATAAGCGTTTGTTCAACTAACGCCGAAAGTCGTAGAAAATTCTCATTTGAAAATTTTTACGATTTACTTTAATTTTTCGACAAGGATGGATGTTTCAAGTACCTGTCAAAACATAAAAAGCATTAGGAAAAAAAGATTTTCTGTGTACGAGTACAACTAAAACTGCCAAGCTTCGCGCTGTTAATGTCAGATTCACCATATTCACACTGGTTAATTAATATTTTAAAGCTTAAATAGCCACTTACGTACATGAACGGCTGAGGTCTCGACAGAAATTTATGCGCAATTTCATGTTAAGTGATCCAAGTATTTTGGACATTGTCACTAATTTTTCTGAAAATTGGTTGATTTTTAGGCTTTAGTATAATAAGATGATAAACTGAAAAATTTTGACAAAAATTGAATAATTTTGAGATTTATTCAACGTTGAAAATGGTCTCCAGGTTTTTAATGTGAAAGAACTTCAGCTTCTTAAAGAACTTTTTTCTTAAATAAAATATATGTACTTTTAAAAAAGTGTTTTGCGGACCATTTCTATTCCTTTTTTCAAAATTTTTAGAAAGATGATCATGTTAGAAAAACAACTACCCCCGAAGCAGTGAAAAAGACCGGTCCACCTTGATCAAAAAGTTCCCAAAATATATTCAGAAAACTCAGAATACAAGTTTACACCTCAAAAGTGATATTATCGCCTTCAAAGTACTCCCATTAATTACAAGATACTTATGCCAGCGTTTGATCCAGTTCTCGCAATATTTCTGTAACTTTTCTTCGACATAGCAATCAGAGCCGTCTTCGATTTTTCCATTACTTCCTTTCGGCTGTTAAACTCGTTCCTCAGAAAAAAATAGCGGTGAGCTATATCAGGAGAATTCGATGGCTGACACTTCCGTGGCAATAAATGACCGAGTGAGCGCGGAAAAAAAGCATTATTTACACACATAAAAGTCTCAATTGCTATCAAAAGCTTAAATGATGCCCTTATACGACCCAACTAACATACAGAAGCGAGGTATGGGTACTTAAAGCAACAAAAAATTACCGAGATTTGAAAGAAAGATACTACGAAAAATATTTGGTATCTTCTGCCGAGATGATGGAACATACCAGATAAGCTATAATCCCTACCTGGGAGCATTGATTCAAAATAGAAACTCAATACTTTTTATAAAAATTTAACGCATCAGATGGCTGGCGCACATATACGAGTACAGAATGCGCAAATTGAGAGCTGCCAGTGTAGCCATCCATAGGCAAGTGGTTGGACGAAGAGCTCCAGGGAGACCAAGCAAACGCTGGATTATTAAGGTCCCAGCCGACTTGCAAACTGGGAAGGCGTATCAGAGGATCGATCAGAGTAGAGAGCCGCAGTTGTGGAAGCAGTGGTCTGCGCAAATTGTAGTGCTATTGATGATGATGGTCAATACCGTTGATATTCATACGAACCACGAATTTCGCATTCGTACTCATAAATCCACATTTCATTTGTGGTAATGATGCGTTTGATGAATGTTGGATCGAAAGTCATATCTTTGGCGCTATCAACGCAACCTCCGTTTTTTTGCATGAAATTCAGCTTCATTGGGACCAACTTTGCAGCAACACCGTGCAAACCCAAACGCTGAACGGATCCATACGCAAAGCTCAAGTCCTATGCCAGCTCTCTGTTTTCATCTATTTTCAATGTCGGCGGCCTTCGACTACTTTCATCATCCTCGATGAGTTCACAATCTCTTCTGAACCGTTCATGCCACTCGTAAATGGCTGGTTTCTGTAGCGTAACATTAACGAAACAGTTTCCCAACATTTGTACATTTGTACGCACCATTGAGTACATTTTTAACACAAAATTTAATACAAATTCACTTTTTCAAATTCAAACCTATTTTCAAAAATAAATAATAAGTCGAAAACACGTACAGAGTTCGATTTACTCAAGGCGGCGGAGCTTTTGCAAATGGCAAGGGATCAAGTTTCTGTGGAATGTTAATCACAGAAGTGGCAACCTAACAAAACAAATCGAACTCAATTTAAATGACTTACAATGTCACCTGGCGGGTGTTCCGGAAACTTTTTGATCTAAAGAAATATACGTAGGGACGCTTGGGTGGATTTGCAAATTTGCGTAATATACGAGTACGTAAGCCAGCGCTTACAGGTGTATTTTTATTCGAATGCTGGCCTGCCGGTAATACCCTTTGTGAAAAATTATTGCTTTACAGTTTATTTACAAACTCGTCTTCAATATGAGTCTAATTTATTTATTATCCTTCCCTTTTAGTCACAACACCGAAAAAGTGATTTATTTTCTACTCTTGGATCGAAAACGAAGGCGTCCTGCCTTGGAAGATGATGATGAAATCGCTCAAAAATCTCGTAGTGAATTAGATGCAGTGGATCCGCCCAGAAAACGACTCGATACTTGTCGTATAAATGGTACGAATTCGCCCAGTTATGGGCAAATATCGGAAGGTTCGCCGCTAACACCACGACGGCAAGCATTCAAGTGAGTACTAAAGTTACAAGGTGGCTTAATATGTACGAATGTAGTAAGTTTTCATAGCTGCGTTTAAGCAAATTGTTGCAGTTGGCTTTACGCAATTCTTTCCTCTGATATATTTATTTTACCACTGTGATTTTTTGTGCATACAGACCAACTCACTCAAATGTCACCCTCAATCATTTTGAGCTTAAAATTATTTTATTACAACAAAATTCAAGATAATTTCAATATATTTACGAAATGTGCGTTCGATGAAGTCAATTTACTAATCGGTTTTGGCCATTTATCATGTTTTTCTTGCATGCTGCTGCTGCTGCTTCGTTACGCGCACACAATCATCCCCCCATACATACATTTGTACACTTACGTTTCGTATTATTTCATCCTCAAATACACGACGTCTGTCATCGTCATTCGCTTGTGCGCTCATTTGTTGCAAATCCAACAAAATTCTATCGAACAAAACCAAATCAACCACAGCTTCCGGTCCTACAGCAGTTCGCGTAATCACCAGCGTCGATCACCTACTTCGGTTTCCTCGGTGCGTTCCTCGTCATATCACAGTCCCACACGCTGCAATTCGCCCATTAACTCGGCGCAACAACAAGTGAACGCAATCTCACGTCCATCCTCGCCTGCAGCCACATCCGCCGGACATTCGTCCCGTCACTCTACCTATTCGAGTGAATGCCGCGAGCGTTCCGGTTCGGTGCAACATCATCCGTCTGTAAGTCGTACACCCTCACACTCGTCACAAACAGGCGTCGAGGGTATTATTAGTGTGGGCAGTGGTAGTGGTGGCGATAGAGGTGATCGCGGTGGAGGAGCCATAGGAGGTGGTGGTGGTGGTGGAGGTGGCAGTGGGAACGATGTTGTTGCGGTGCGTGAAGCAAGGGAAGCACGCGAACGCAGAGACTCACGTAACGAGCGTCAAGCGACGGTACAGGTCAGTTGTGTTGGTGTGCCCGGTAGTCCAGGTGGTGGCAGTTGCAGTGGTTCAGCAGTGCATCATCGTGCCAATTCCGGACCAACTATAGCGATTAGTATGTTTCATGACCCGGAGGCGAATAGCGGTAAGGAAACTAAATTAAAATGTAGTAAGAATGTTAGTAGTTATAAATCTATTTGGCTTCAAATTTAACGGTGAGGCCAGTGTGATGTGAGAATTTTTAATCAAAATTTTTCGCCATCAAAGTTCGCTTGATTTTTTTCAACAGAATTGTCACAGCGATTTCCTTTAAAAATGACAAAAAATATGAAAATCCTTTTGCGTGTTCTTAATACCATCCCGTTTCGTCTTCCAGTGATGAATCCTACTACATCGCCGCTCATGAACAACAGTTCGCCAGTAATGTCTGGTTCACCATGCAATGCGCCCGGCGGCCAACTTTGGAAGACACGTCTCACAAACATTAAAAATAGTTTTCTGGGCAGTCCACGTTTCCATCGAAGAAAGTTACAAGGTAACGCCGTGACGGCGAGTAATCAAATTCTCGACTAACACTTGCCGCCTATTTTCACATTTCAGTGTCCGCGGATGAGGTGCATTTAACGCCCGAATCGTCGCCGGAATTGACGAAACGTTCTTGGTTTGGTAATCTGATAACAACGGAAAAGGACGAGACCTTTACGATTTTAGTCAAAGGCAAACCGATAGCGACCGTTAAGGCGCATCTAATACATGCTTTCTTGTCGGTGCGTATAGAAGAACAATTTTTTTTTATTATTAAGTTGAAAACTTTCAAACAAACATTTAACTTTGTTTCTCTTATTCTCTGAAATCTACATCGCCCACTTTTAGATGGCCGAACTTTCGCATAGTGTCGTCTCACCCACATCATTTCGTGTGGAATATAAACGCAATGGAAATGGACCGGTCATGTTTCAAAGGCATGTAAAGTTTCAGGTAATGAGCAAACTTCTAATTTTATAAAGAGCCGTTCAAGTAAATTTTTATTTTTATATAAAAGGTTCTCGGAGAGTCATACTAGATACTTAACGGTATTATTGTTTAGGTCATTTGAGATTATTAAGCGCTAGGGAGAGCGTGAAACCAAAGATTGAGTGCTTACTACAGCTCATTAAAGCTCGCTTATGAGTTGATTTATCGAGCTTGCAAGCTCATAAGGTTAGTTAGTGTAAATCTGTGTGCTATGGCTAAACAGCTATGAACAAAATTATTGAACCTACTGGCTCGGAGTCGCTCTTATGAGAAAAGCTTGGTGATGCGTTGCGTCATACCCAGTTCCCACTTCCCGCTTTAAGTTTATCCATTCATAAGTCCTGTGAGAGGTGCAGGGGTATGCTAGACAAATCAAAAGAAATCAAAGGGAAATCAAAAACAAAGATGTATACTTACAGGCGGCAGTGAAGGTTGGTTGAGCACATCTTAATTTGGTTGTATGAATTGATGTCCAAAATATAGAGATATTTAGTTTTAAAAATTGTATTGAAAAAATATTTTTTTTTGCTCATATGTCCACTTTTTTCCAATGTTAGTTTAAGAGACCGATTTTTAGTTTGTTTCTAAATTGTGATCAATTTTTAAATTAAAATAAAACATTGAAAATTTAAATTGATTGGGCAATCTTTATTATTTTCGTCTAGAACCATTAATGGCACTTATTTTCTAAAGAGATTCTCTTTAAAACGTTGGGCGCAACTACGCCGTAATTCGGTCATCCGTAAACACCAATTTTGAATGACTCGCGACTCGCTGGAGGACTTCGGTCGATATTTCATAAATAACCTAAGTAATTTTGGCTTCCAATGCCACAATCGCAGCTGATTTATACACAAAGCATGTAGACTTTAGCTTTTCCCACAATAAAAGTGTGATTTCGCACAATCTCTGAGGCCAATTCACTGATCCAAGACGACAGATAAATCACTCACCGAAACGACGACGTAGTAAATCCATTGTTTTCCTTATTTCACGGGCTATGTGGCAAGTAGCACCGTCTTGTTGGAACCAGATGTTGTGGAGAACATAGACTTAAATTTCCGGCATCAAAAAGTCACGACGCGATAGCCTCGTCCTTGAAAAAATATGGGCCGCTGATTACTGCAGCCCACAGGCCGCACCAAACGGTTGTTTTCAATGGATATAATGGCTGTTCTTGAATGTCTTCGGATTACTCCTCAGTCTAAATGCGGAAATTTCACTTATTGACGAAGTCATTAAGCCAAAAATGGACCTCATCGCTGAACGGTTGCGTACACTATGAGTTGACTTGAGCGCGCGATAAACACTTTTCACAGAGCTTCGATTTTCGTAATACAATTTTATGATTTGTAAACGTTGTTGAGTAGTAAGACTTTCCATGATGAAATCTCAATGAACACTAAAAAAAATTATGTATTTAAAGTGACAGCAGTCATGTCTGATCTGTCAAAAATCCCGTATTAGAAAAAGTGCCTCCAATCTGATGACCCTTGAATTAAAAGGCATGAAAATTAATAGAAAATCATCGAAAAAAATGTTAACCAAACCCTCACAGTTGAAACCATAGCAATATTCTTTAGTATATAGGATGACTTTCCCAGCAACCTTATACCCGGGAACCCGGTATGTTTATCTATTTAATATTTTCTTCCCTCAGGTGGATATAAGCGCAATTTGTAAACAAGGCGACATCTCGGATATGCTGTTTGCCCTGACATTTACCCTATTATCAGGTAAGATAAAGATTTTCACAAACGATTTAAATGGCGTCCTCAAAATGTTCGAAGATATGTAAATAATTTCCGGAATTTATCATTAAAGCACACGCAAATTAAATTACGAGCAACATGTTAAGAGGGTTGCCTTTTATATTTTCCGCCTTTACAACATTACGTGTGATGACCCTCAATTTGATATTTGTATCCAAAAGTTAGGTATTTTTTAGCATAAACTCTCATATAACGTTTTCGCTTACGAGCTTTATTTCTTCCTTCCTTTCTCAGTGAGTTCCAAAATTCATCCCGCTTAAAAGATGGAACTTACTGGTAAAAATATTCGTGCCTTGATTTATTACGATTTTCGACGTGGATTATCGAGGCAAGAGTGCATTGCTCAGCTTATTTCGAGCCCTTAAAGTAAAACACTTAGCCAGTTTGAAACGCTAGTATATCGAATTCTAGGAGTTCCACGAGTTGCAATGGGAATTTCGTGAAGGCCGTCCAAACGTTCGGTTGTTGTGCTGGAAAGAATCGAAGCTGTGCGCCAGTTCATAACGCAAGATCGCCATGGGTCATATCACGAGATAGAGGCATCCTTGGGCATTAGTGTGACAAGCATATATTCATCTTTATATATATATTTCTTATGTTCGTGTGTTTGTCACTGAACTCCTCCTAAACGACTGAACCGATTTTGATGAAATTTTTTGTGTGTGTTCAATGGGATTCGAGAATGGTTTAGATTCACAATTTGGTCTCCTGGGGTCTCGAGATATAGGTCAAAACGTGGGCCCGGGTAACTTTCGGATGTGTATATACAATATGGGTATCAAATGGAAGCTGTTGGTGAATGCTTTAGTTCAGAGTATTTTTCATGCCGCTCCGTGACTAGGGTCCCGAGATAGAGACCAACACGGGGACCCTAGAATGTGTATGTACAATATGGATATCAATTGGAAGCTATTGGTGAATGCTTTAGTACAGAGTATTTCTCATGCCGCTCCGTGACTGGGGTCTTGAGATATAGGTCAAAATGTCGGCCCGGGTAACCTTCGGATGTGTATATACAATATGGGTATCAAATGGAAGCTGTTGGTGAATGCTTTAGTTCAGAGTATTTTTCATGCCGCTCCGTGACTAGGGTCCCGAGATAGAGACCAACACGTGGACCCTAGAATGTGTATGTACAATATGGATATCAATTGGAAGCTATTGGTGAATGCTTTAGTACAGAGTATTTCTCATGCCGCTCCGTGACTGGGGTCTCAAGATATAGGTCAAAACGTGGGCCCGGGTAACCTTCGGATGTGTATATGCAATATGGGTATCAAATGGAAGCTGTTGGTGAATGCTTTAGTTCAGAGTATTTTTCATGCCGCTCCGTGACTAGGGTCCCGAGATAGAGACCAACACGTGGACCCTAGAATGTGTTTGTACAATATGGATATCAATTGGAAGCTGTTGGTGAATGCTTTAGTACAGAGTATTTCTCATGCCGCTCCGTGACTGGGGTCTCGAGATATAGGTCAAAATGTCGGCCCGGGTAACCTTCGGATGTGTATATACAATATGGGTATCAAATGGAAGCTGTTGGTGAATGCTTTAGTTCAGAGTATTTTTCATGCCGCTCCGTGACGAGGGTCCCGAGATAGAGACCAACACGTGGACCCTAGAATGTGTATGTACTATATGGATATCAATTGGAAGCTATTGGTGAATGCTTTAGTACAGAGTATTTCTCATGCCGCTCCGTGACTGGGGTCTTGAGATATAGGTCAAAATGTCGGCCCGGGTAACCTTCGGATGTGTATATACAATATGGGTATCAAATGGAAGCTGTTGGTGAATGCTTTAGTTCAGAGTATTTTTCATGCCGCTCCGTGACTAGGGTCCCGAGATAGAGACCAACACGTGGACCCTAGAATGTGTATGTACAATATGGATATCAATTGGAAGCTATTGGTGAATGCTTTAGTACAGAGTATTTCTCATGCCGCTCCGTGACTGGGGTCTCAAGATATAGGTCAAAACGTGGGCCCGGGTAACCTTCGGATGTGTATATACAATATGGGTATCAAATGGTAGCTATTGGTGAATGCTTTAGTTCAGAGTATTTTTCATGCCGCTCCGTGACTAGGGTCCCGAGATAGAGACCAACACGTGGACCCTAGAATGTGTTTGTACAATATGGATATCAATTGGAAGCTGTTGGTGAATGCTTTAGTACAGAGTATTTCTCATGCCGCTCCGTGACTGGGGTCTCGAGATATAGGTCAAAACGTGGGCCCGGGTAACCTTTGGTTGTGGATGTGCAATATGGGCATCAAATGAAAGCTGTCGATAAGTGCTTTAACGTGGGGTAATTTTCATACCTATTGATGACTAGGGTCTCGAAATATATGCCAAAACGTGGACCCACCGTGTCTTTGCCCAGCGAAGCGGGTCGGGTTTGCTAGTATTATATAAATATTTGATCGTCAGGAAGATCTGCTCTCATTATATAGTGCATAATTTGACAATTGTCCAAAAAAGGACTCGTATCGATTGACGTAAAGAAATGTTAAAGAAATTCAGCCGCGGTAATTTAAAGCACGTCAATGAAATCGTAACAGTTGAGAAATTCTGGATCTATGAATATGAACTGGAAACAAAACAGCAGTCGATGGTATGGGTGCTTAATCCAAAAAAAGTTGTTCGCAGTGGAATTACCCAAAAGCAAATGATCTCCTGTATTTTTCTTATAGTACCGCAACTGTACCACTAACGAAATCATTTATATTTTCCAGAAGTTTTGGACGAATTCAGAAAAATTTGTCGAAAGCTTCTGCTACCTCGGCTGCACTATCACAACAGATGACTGAGCTGATGATGACGTCAACTGCAGGCTAAACGAAGCAAGGGCGGCGTTCGCGCGAATGCAAATCTCCAGGCGCACTGTCCGGTGAATATTCAGCTCACGAATGGAATCAGTATTGACGTACGGAAGTAAAACATGGCTGGTCTCGAATACCATCAAACAGAGGTTGCAACCTTTCCTCAACAAATACCTTCGTATTATCTGTAGAACTATCAGTCAGAATACCACCAGCTATAACGCGCTGTGGAGACCAACGAATGGGGAAGCCATTCTATGGCAAACCATATGGAGAAAGTGGGGATGGATAGGTCACACCCTTAGCAAACCAACAGATAGTATCACGAGAATGCCACTGGATTGCAAACCGCATGGGAGCAGAGGTCGCGGTTGACTAAAGATTACTTGGAGAAGGTCGATGGTTCGCGAGCTAGCAGATGCCAATATCACATGAGACGGCGCAAAAACAACAGCCCAGAATCATGTACAATGGAAAAGTATTGTCGACACCCAATTCTTCCAAGTGAAGTGTACAGAGATATAAAAAATAAGAAAAACCAATCGCCGAA
>JAYXIM010037308.1:0-56611 GCA_037575425.1 Anastrepha fraterculus | reverse complement strand
TATTGTGTTGTTAATTACGGGACTTTAGCTTATTTTGCTTAGTTCTCACTTTGTTATGCTAAGGTTTTTCGATAACGGAACATTAACGGCTTGCCACAAATGTGATTTCGCCTTATTTTATTTTCGTTGTATAGAGGTGTTCGAAAAATTGCTTCGCTATATAGAAGCTTTCAGACTCAGAAGTTCTTCGCTAAAACTATAGAGCTTTTTTGTATGAAAAACTTCGTAAAAGCGAGGTTTTTTCAAGGGTCTTAAAGAAAAATTCGTTATGTTGAGTTTTTTGCTATAACGAAGTTCGTTATATCGAGGTTTCACTGTACCACATACCAATATGTCAATATGTATTTGTGTATGCATGTACAATAGATTCGGTCCATTTGATTTTTAATCCTGTATGCAACAATTCAAGCGTTACGAGTACACTTGACAGTACAATTAATGGACAGAATTAAACATATTAAAAAAAAACACACACACACACGCACACAAATATGAGTGTGTGTGCTTCTTATCCACCATATATGAATATATAAATATATGAACATTAGGGCGTCATAGACATTCATGGTGGTGGTGGTGGAGGTGATGTAGCCCAGTCGCAATTAGCACAAAAAATGCCATTACGATAAACCACTCGTAGAGCCAATACTTTTTATTAGTCGAGCCATCTTAACTTGACTATGAATCTGCCTATGTCGTTAAAACTCTTTTCTGCAATTTCTTTCAAGTAAACCATCGAGAATTCCCCCAGTATTCTATTCCGCAAAGCACCCAGACTTAGGCAATCATACAGGCACTGAATCCTTAGATTTTTACTGATTGCAGATTCTACATCCATCGTTGTACGGCCACCCTATCTTCCTGGCATGGTCTTTCAAGGGCCAGTGGCCGGTTATTGTTGACGTAATTCTGAATATGTCTGCTCGTGGCTTTCTTCACAACTCTTCAATTCTGGATTTGGTGGGGTTTGTTTGGTTATTTTGCAGGCATCCGTGTTAGTCAATCTGGCAACAAACTGCATCTGGAATAGCGAGAAGATCTCGCTTTTGCGTACGCTTTAGGGACAACCTATTTCTACCGCTTCGGATTCATTATAGGATGCCAGTTCAAAAGCTTTTATTTAGTTTTTTTTTTTTGGTGGTGAGGTTGTGTTAAAAATGCCTTCGCTACGTCCAACCTTCACTACCAGGTGCGTGGGGATTCCACTAAAAATAGTTCTCTTCTTCTCTTGGATTTTTCCCACCACCCCTGCTTCTGCATTGCTTCGAGGTAGAGTGCCAAGACGGCGTCCTAAGAAGGACACTTACTTACTCATCCTGCGTCCAGGGTCGCCTGTTTTGAGAAACCTATGCTCAATGCTTTTCAGCATAACTTTCCATTTCACGCTTCTTTTTTCGGATAATATCCTCCACGAAATTTGCGACGGCTTTCCATTTTTCTTCGTCTATCATCATTTTCTCGATTATTTCTTCTGGTGTAAATACACCAATAGCGCGTTACAGAGCTGTTCTCCGCAGGTGTGGTTCGCATCATCATACTCAGTATCTCCATATATGCAGTTGCTGCGACGGAGGGCTGCCAGTCAATAGGACTAGTATTAAGTACTTCTAAAACTTGTAGTAGGTTGAAGTGTCGGCCATTGGGCACACTGCAGACACTAAAATTATTATTATGTCATACAAGGTGGGGCAAAATTTACCATCCAATTTTGTTTTTGAATAACTCTTTTACTAAATATAAAAACAAAATATTTTTTATAATGGAAATCTTTTTTTTATCTTTGAAAAAGTGGAACACTAGCCAATTATGTCCCAAAGGGATAGGAGCAGGAATATTGGGGCCGAGAGCACACAAGTCTTTAACACTGAGTACAGATACTACAATTTTACAGGCAGAGCTTTTCGCCATATTGGGAGCAGTGGAAATCGTATCCGAAAGAGAGTTCGAAAAAGTAAAAGCTAAAATACTTTCGAACAGTCAATCAGTCCTCAAAATCTTAAATAAATTTACATTTAATTCAAAAGTTCTAATTTTGTATTTTTTTCCTTGTTTACTCCTCTCGGCAGTATAGGGCCTCGACACGACTCAGTCTTGCGTTGGTTTCGTGGATCTATTTTGATTTCTGACTGGGTAGGTGATTAGCCTGCCTCTACCAGTCTTAAGTAGTGGGAATGCCTACCTGTCGGTGCTTAGGAACAAAGCCTTCTTGCTGCTTGGAGCGCCATCTGTGTCTCACATTTTTCTGCCAGAAGAATCGCACAGATGGTTGAAGACTTCGCTAAATTGGGTGTGTCTGCGCTATTACCACGGTTGCCCGGTTCCTCTTGCTGGCGCCATTCATGCAATGTGTAACTGTGTGGTTTTCTTTGTTTTTGCTACCGAGGCCGCTCAAAAGTCCTAATAGAGTGTAACAGTGTACTCAACAAACTGACGGCTCTTAATTAAGTTTCCCTGTCTTGGGTACCAGGACATGAGAAACACATAGGAAACGAGAAGGCAGATTTTAAGCGAAAAAAGGGGCAGAAGGGTCATTTATTGGACCAACCCTATTTTTCGGCTTTAACAAAAGCAACCTAAAACATGCACAAACGGTCTTAATCACTCCAAAAAGTTCCTGAACTTTAATACCAACAGAGCAAAATCTGCTCTAACCCTAGACAAAAAGGGCCTCAGATTAATACTCAGTGGAGCACTTTCAGGCCACTTTGCCTGCAATAAGTATTTCAATGCAATAACACCATCCAGGACTAGTTTATGCAGGTTCTGCTGCGGTGAAGAAGAGTCCATGGAACACTTAATCACCAACTGTGAAGCATTAGGTCACAGGGGACACAGAATCTTGAGCTCGTACCTATGTACTAGAGAATGAAGACTTACAAATGCTCCCTCCTAAGGAGCTGGTTCGATTCCTCGCTTTCCTAAATAATTCAATTTAGCACTTAGGGGCGCACAAAATACCAGTCTGGTTGCAGTGCATTAAGGCCTTAGCCTAACTCATTACTATAACTTTTACCATTACCATTACCTTTACCACAACCATTACTTTGACATTTATGCGCTCCATTGCTGGTCTGTTTGTATATTGCAGCTGTCAGCTGTTTAATTCACAAATGTCAAATATGATTGACGTACGACGCCATTTACAAAAATTATAAACCTTCCGATAGAGTGATTGATACACATTGCGCCACCTTGTATTATTCATCCAAATTTCAATGAAAAATTATGACTAACTACTTTTTTGATTTTGATTTTGCATATACAATTTTTTACCTTGCATCATCCCTCAGTATTTATTTAATACCCACTTCCTATTCGCTAATTGTAAAATTTTCGTGTAAACCAAATGTCTTTTGTGAATTTGTTTTACTGCCAACTTATGGTTGCCAAATGTGCCGACAGAAAGTCGTGTTGTTTGCCAATTGAACATGACAGTAAAAACAAACAGGCAGCGACATCCAACACAAGTGCCCATTCATATCCATTTCCAAATCGATACATTTTCAACACTCGGCCGACTAAAATATTTGCACGTTATGCATACACACATACATATATAATACACACATACATACAAACATCCATACCAAATACATACCTAAGTGTTTACAAATATTGTTTTCGAGTTTTCTTTCTTTTATTATTTTTAATAATGCAAATTTTCGTTACTTTCTCGTCATGCGGCGGCCACATCTGCTCACAGCCACAATTTAGTCAACTTGCGCGCCAAATATTTTGACTAATTTGCCTTCGAGTGATGCACGAAGATTTGCATCTTCTTCTTCTTTTGTTTGCTCACTCATTTGCTTTAAATTTAGTATTAAAATTATTTTTCCTTTTATTTTCATGTGTCTCATATTTTGCCCGCTTGCGACCATAATAAACTGGGTTAATTTCAAGTGGAAAATCTGTGTGTTTGTGTATGCAGCTCTACATTTTATGCATAATTAAATTAATTATTTTACTCGCTGCAACTTTTAATGAGTCAACTTACTAACTTAACAAATAAATATGTCTGCGCATATGGTATACAAAAATTTATTTATTGAAATGTTTTTGGTACATTTTAGATGAAAGAAATATATACAGGCACACCTAAATATATTTTATTGCGCGAAAAATATATTTTATGTCTTAATATTTTCTTTGGATATGTGAAAGTAAATGTAGTCTAAACCGCTACTAGTGACGAGAAATAATTTTTCCACAAACGGTGACGTAAATTTTGTCAGAGTCAGAGAATTTTTGTAAATTTATTAAAATTAAAATTATTTAAAAAATTATTATATACGTTGATATTTTCCATAGCTTTTAAATAACACAGTGCAGCAAAATAAAAATAAAATCCAAAAATTTTTAAGTGACCTAATGGACGTCGTAGAGTAGTCGAGTAGTGCACGGAAAGATGATTGATGATTTGAAGATTTTCAACACTCTCAAATTCTCAATTATTTATAAAAAACAATTAGGCATGATTCCGGCCAAGGATGATACAGGATCCGGCTCTCGAAGTGTAACCAACTTTAGACCGCTCGCGCAGCTGATGCACGGGCATCTGGTAGTTGGCTAGTCCTGAGTATTATTACAAGCGCGCGGAAGCATTTTGACGATAGTAAACGCGAAAACTAAAATTAGTAATGGATTTCAAACTACCATTGACTACAATTGCCTACCATTCGGAATTCACAGAGAGAACGTAGGTTCGGATCTCGGTGAAACACTAAAAATTAAAAAAAAACATTTTTTTAATAGCGGTCGCCCCTCGGCAGGCAATGGCAAACCTCCGAGTGTATTTCTGCCATGAAAAAGTTCCTCATAAAATATCTGCTGTTCGTAGTCGGCTTAAAACTGTAGGTCCTCCATTTGTGGAACAACATCAAGACGTACACCACAAATAGGAGGAGGAGCTCGGCCAAGCACCCAAAAAGGGTGTACACGCCAGTTATGATATGATGAATGGATTTCAAACGTAATAGTGTGATTGCATTATATTTGGTTGGAAAATCGCAACCAGCGATTGTTCGTGAGCTCGAGCACCTTAAAGTAAATAAAGTTTTTGTTTATCGCACCATTACTCGTTACAGTGATACTGGTAGCATTTCGAAATGGTTCAAAAAGTGAAGAAGCGACTTGAGTGAAATCCCCGACGAAGTTCCAATCAAATGGCGAAAGAACTAAACTAAAGAAAATATTTGACCGTAGCATCCGCCGCATACTGAATTATGATCTCAAAGTCAAGCCTTACAAGATCCAAAAGGGGCATGATCTCACACCAAGGCAGCAACAAGTCTGACTTGAGAGAGCGAAGGTGTTGCTTCGCTTGGCCGAAAACGGTCAAATTCCGAACATTGCGTTTTCTGACGAGACCATTTTTTCAAATTGAGCGATTCGTAAACTCCTAAAACGATAGGATTTATTTGACCGGCCGTTCATACGAGAATTTGAGTCATCGATTGGCCACCAGGAGGTGCACTCTCTACAGGTAATGGTTTCCGCTGCTGTACCCGCAGATGAGCGCTCTCCAATCGTTTTCATCGAGCCTGGCGTCAAGGTAAATGCGAAATATTATCGGGGAAGTATTTTGGAGGTTGCTTTAAAGCCATGAGCAGACAAACATTTCGGTGGCAGACCATGGATGTTTCAACAGGACTTGGCATCGTCCCACAAAGCTCGAGTGAACCAAGAATGGCTAAAAAAACAATGTTCCGAACTTCATAACGTTCACACAATGGCTCTCAAAGTCACCAGACGCGAATCCGATAGATTATTCTTTTTGGGCTATTTTCGAGATCAAAGTGCAAACTAAAAGATTCCAGTCTCGAGGCGCTAAAAAACGGCATTGTCCGCAAGTGGGCAAAAATACCTGCAAGTCACATTCGAGTATCTTGCGATTCGTTTTTGGACCGTCTCACGGCCATCGTCAAGGCAAAAGGTGGTCATATCGAGCAAAAGTAAATTGATTCTTAATTTTGTATTATTTTCACACATTTTTTATGTACTTTGAAATAAATAAAAGTAATTTTCCAAACTTAATTTATGGCCTTTTTAATTGGTTACACTTCCAGTGCCGGACCCTGTAGATCCCCAGGTTTGGCCATCAGCTAGAGTGAAAAAAAATTTCGGGAGTAGCTTCCGCTGCCATATCATCGGGGAGCCGGAACAGAATTCTGCGCACTCATTTTACATGTATTAACACACTTTTCCAAACTGTCATAGTTCAGAATAATTCGAATTTACTGATGGTGGTATCCAAGAATGATAGAATACACGATTGCACTTTCCGAATAATGATGCCCATGAGGGCGCATCAGCTGCGCGAGCAGTCTGAAGTTGGTTACAGTTCGAGTGCCACACCCTGTATTATTACAAGGTGGAGTCCAAAGTAAACAAGACTGGCGTCATAACAATGTTTTTGATGGCGCCATCTTTTTAATGAGTTAGTGCATTGGAAGTTACATCCCTAGCTGACTTCCAGTGAAAGCTTGGTGACATTCAGTTCAGTGGAAGCAAAATTATTGCGTCTGCTAATATGAAATTTTGTTCTAAAATCGGTAAAACGTTTATCGAAATATTTGAATTGATGAAACAAGTTTATGGCGTTGATTCTCTATCTCGGGCCAGAGTTCTTGAGTGGTTTACATGTTTCAGAGATGGTTGTGAGGACATAAATGGCAATGAACATACGGCTCGCTCAAAATCAGTAATCACCGAAAAATCCATCGAAATTTATCAAAAATTAACCGAAATCATCGTTGAAATTCATAGAACCGGAGTGGAATATCTCCAAAACATCGATTTATCGCATTTTAACTGATCATTCGGGCTCACGAAAGGTCTGTGCACGTTTCATTTCGTACAAGTTAACTGAGGACCAAAAATTGCTCAGAATTCAACATTCGAAGGACCTTATTAGACATTAGGGCATTCCGGTCAATGACCTGAAACAGTCTTTCGAAAAGCTTTTAGATCGTATCGAGGCCAGACGGGACTATTTTAAATAAATAAATTCGAAGTTATCATCACAAAGCTCCTGGCGTTTTTATTTAGTATTGCAAGGTATGCTTATTCACAGATGTGGTGCTCTAGCTTTATGTTGTCCATCACGCAAAATCGGCAGACTCCCACGCATTCCTGGAATGTTAACTAAGACTACAATAATCTGTGTAGTATTCAGCGATAGTTTGTAAGTTCTTTATGCCAAGGTTTAGGAGCCTATTAGTATAGCTTCTAGAAACAATGATAAACTATTTTGCCCGCCTCTATTTATTCGGAACCCTTATCCAGTACTTCTATGTATTCCCAGTCGTTGATGACTCGCTTTAAGTGAACTTTGATAAGCCCACCAAAGTTTTCTGTTCTTTGGAAATTTTGATGTAACGCCAAATGTCGCTGGATATACCAACGCTGATAGAGTAAGTCGAACTATATTTTGATAAGTTTTGCTATTATTTTTTATGAGGTAGGTATTTAGGGTCAGTCTGGCGGTAATCAAGGATGCAATTAAGAAGAGGGGAGATGGCATACAGCCTGAACTAATGATTGCCGACCCGCACATGTCTGCGGAAATTCTTCATCTTCACATCATCGCGGCCGGGAGCAATGACACCTGGACAAAAGGCACCATCGTGAAGATGCCCCAAAAAAGCGACCTGCGTGACTGCGACAACTGGTGAGGAATACCCCTACTTAACACCATCTACAAAATTGTAGCTGTGATCATACATAGCAGACTCAAAGATATCGAACGCTCCTTAAGAGACGAGCAAGCTGGGTTTCGCCCTCACCGAAGCTGTTTTGACACTTTTGACCAAGTCAACACAATTCGGATTATAGTAGAACAATCCGTAGAGTGGCGCTCCCCGCTCTACACGCTGTTCATAGACTTTAAGAAGGCGTTCAACACTATCAAACAAGATGCAATATGGCTGGCACTGGGTAGAAAGGGAGTTACCGCCAAGAGAATCCGCCTCATCAAAGCCCTCTACGAGAACTCCGAACTGGCAGTACTTCACAAAGGCGATATTCGCGTTCCATTCACTAAGAATGCAGGCATAAGGCATAGTTGTCCCGTGTCTCCCCTTCTCTTCGCCATCGTCCTTGATGACGTCATGAGTCAACTGAAGCTGCACAAAAAAGACATGGTATGAAGTTTCACCAGACATCTTGAGGACCTTAAATTCGCCGGTGACATCTGCCTCCTCTCTCTCAAACTCTCTGAATGCAAGCGAAGGCGGCCAACTAGTCGCACTGGTATGTACTGTCGGACCAAGACCAAGGCTATGAGAGTTAATCACAATACCGCAAGGCTGATATTGGTTGACAGATGCCCGGTGGAATTCGTCGAAAGCTTCTGCTACCTCGGCTGCATCATCACGGCAGATGGTGGAGCAGATGAAGATGTCAACTGCAGGCTAAGCAAAGCAAGGGCGCATCATCTGCACTATATTCTGGCCAAACACTATTAGTAACGACGCACTGTAGGGATTAACGAATGAGGAACTCATCCTTAGGCAAAGTGGCGATAGATAGGTCACACATTGAGACAACCACCAGATAGCAGTCGATGGTGCACGAACAGCAGCACAGAATCGTGTACGATGGAAGAGTCTTGTCGAGGTCCTATGCTACCGTGAGGAGTGAACCAGAAAAAAAAAGTATTTGACATATTTAGCTTTTTCGTTGAAATCTGGTCATCAGAAATTTCTGTTGTGTAAATATACAATTTTTCGGTTAAAGGTCCTCCCAAAGTTGATATCGCCGACGGTATCGTACGCTTAAAACGCTCGTTGTTAGGAATTGTAGTCGCACCGTCTGACTCTTCCGTCGAGAGTGAGTGGTCAAATAGTCTCACTTTGAGAAATCATAAGCCGATTACTGGCGATAGCTGCATCACTACAAAAGGTATGTGTAACCTTCTGAGACCGCGATATCACAAGTGTTCAGTTAATTTTTTTTTCGGAAACCTGAAGATTAATTAATAATTATCGATCGAAAAAATTGATTTATTGCTCATTTGCTAAAATAGTTGTCAAAATGAAATCACTAATATTACATGTATATCAGGAGGGAGGATCTTTTTCAATAATAAAGAGCGGTACTTAAATGGCTTAGTCTTCTGTCTCTGTTTGAATTAATCAGTTAAATCAACCCGACAAGCACGTAAGTATATAACTCGAACTTTGAAATGTAAATGCTCGCAGATATCCTCATTGTAGCCGAGTTTTACGGAGCAAGGCCTGTTAAATAAATATTTAAAATTTACAAATTTCTAAACAAGAAGTAACTCTTTTATTAAATTCGCGAATGACATTCGCCATCAAAGCTCAATTGGCTATAATAGACTCCTATTTGATTTGATATATTTTTCAAGTGCTTACAAGTATTCAAGAAACATTTAAAGTTTATAGTAAAAAGTTCACATAGAAAGCTTTCTAAGCTTATTCAAGTTAACTTTTGTCCAAAGCTACCCTGTACCCGATTCCGCACAACTTTGCAGTATAGTCTTTTACCAAAATATAAACTTTTTTCAAAAGTAAAGCCTACATTTAGGCTGTACACATTAAAAATTCATGTATTTGAATTCAAAAACTCAGTCGGACTATGCAGAATGTAGCTATCTATAGAACGCTTTTGGAATTATTAATTTATCTTAGGATACATGTACACTTGCGTGCACAGTAATAGCGGCGTGACCTATATATTTATACTTGTTTTATTTTTTTATAAAAAAATTTAATTTTATACAAATTTTGTTCGCACGGCAGCACACCTTTTCGATACTCGTTACTAGACAATTTTCAAGCATGAGTTCAAGTATATCCAGGATATATGTATATATAAAGCGTTTTCCAATAAGAGGTCTTATTTTGATATTAAAAAAAATGTTTTTTTTTAATATAACTGATCGGATGTTTATTTCACTATAAAGATGAAGATACGCCGTTAATAGTGGAAAATAACATCAAGCAAATGACCACCATGACCACGCTTACAGGATAACAGCCTATCCATGAAATTTTCCATAATCGAATTGCAAGGTGTCTGCCCTATGTCCTCGATAGCCTCACGAATTCCATCTTTGAGGTTTTGAATCGACCCTGGGCTATTGGCGTAGATCTTTTCTTTCACGTGGCACCAAAGAAAAAAGTCACAAGGTGTTAAATCATAAGAACTCGGTAGCCAATTGTGATCATCTCTTCGAGAGATAACACGGCCCGGAAACTTTTCCCGTAAAAGATCAATGGTTTCGTTGCTTGTGTGGCACGTAGCGCCATCTTGCTGAAAATAAATGTTGTCCAGATCAATACCATCCAATTCCGGTCATAAAAAATCGTGAATCATCTTCCGGTAGCGCAATCCAATTCAAAATAACACCTGTTATTGAAAAACTCTTTACTTTTTTCGTTCTGTAGATTCAAATTTTCTTAATAATTCATATAAGTTTCGTGAAATTTGTTTATTTCTGGATATTTTTTAAACATTTATCAGTAAAAGTTGAAACATTGAAATCCTAAATTGTTAGCCCTCAATTGATAATAAAAATATTAGAAATTTAGTTGGTCTTATACTTTTTTCGTGTGGTGTACATGCGCGAATCCAAACATCGTCGATGTTTCGCAAATCAGCAACAAGAACTCTGAACCCTACTTTATTAATTTTATCGGTAATAATTTTTAGCATTGATGGAGTGAATGACAATTCAAATGCCAGGAAATTATTATGTGAAACTTTTTAGAGAATAGGCACCATGTTGATCTAAAATAGAGGCGTCGACTTAAAGCAAATGAAATCAGAATATCGGATGAGGCTTAATTCGAGCAATTTTAATCGGATCGGCTTAAAATGAAAGTGTTCAATGCGTATTTTATTAAAGAAATGTCTGTACATACCTCAAACCTCATTGTGTACTTCATGCGTGTACGAAATGAGTTCGTTGTGAGCCGCAGGAGCTGGGCTACATTTCCCTTTCCAGATTGAACCATCCTGAGCTTTTGACAAAGCGTAAAAGGTTGTTGATACCTAAAGTGTATAGATTATCTATATTCGTTAAGAAATAGGATCTTAAACATCGGTTCCAGCTTCTGGCTAGAGCCGGGCATGTGCAAAAAGGTGTTGCATTGCTTCCAACTCCTCCTCTTTTCTCCAGCACTGACAGAACTCATGCATGTAAAGGACTAATCTCCTTGCGTAATTTTCTATGTGACAATGTCCTCTAAGGCTCCTACTAAGGTCCTAATTTGAAGTCTACTCAACTAAGTTCCCGCTGTTTGTCAATAGATGCCGCCAGCAGTGTGTGCTAGTCGATTCTAGCATAACCTAAACGTCATAAACCAAGCCTACACATATGGTAAACAAACTGCTTCGACACATTAGTGATTTCGTTTTTGGTTTTGTGAAAATGTCTGATTTTGTGCCGAATAATCGTCATTTGCGGGAAATGTTGATTTTCCTCTTTCATTCGAAAAAAACGGCGGCTGAAGCGCATCGAGAGCTCCAAAAAGTTTATGGAGATGCTGCTTTAAGTGAAACAACGTGCCGAGATTGGTTTCGTCGCTTCAAAGACGCTTAGTATTAGGAGTTACCCGCCAATCCATTTCCATGCGATTGCAGGCTTTGGAAATGATTCAGAAACAGGGAACTTGGGTTCCTTATGAGTTAAAACCAAGGGATGTTAAACGTCGTTTTTTCGCCTGTGGAGAACTGCTCCAGCGGCAAAAAGTAAGGGTTTTCTTCATCGCATCGTGACGGGTGATGAAAAATGGATTGATTACAGCAATCCAAAGAAAAGAAAGTCATGGGAACTACCCGGTCATGCTTCTATGTCGTCGCCTCGGTCGAATATTCACGCTGCGACGGTTATGCTATGTATTTGGTGGGACCAAGTTGGTGTTATTTATTATGAACTGTTAAACCCAAGCGTAATCATCATTGGCAATCGGTATCGACTTCAATTGATGCGATTGAGCCGAGCACTGCGCGAGAAGTGGCCGGAATACGCTGAGAAGCATGAAAAAGGGATTTTACTGCATGAAAACGCTCGGCCTCATGTTGCCAAACCTGTTAAAACATACCTGGCAAGACTGAAATGGGAAATTCTACCCCACCCGCCATATTCTCCAGATATTGCACCGTCCGATTATCACCTGTTCCGATGGCACATGGTTTAGCTGATCCAGCAGTTCCATTCATATGAAGGAATCTAAATATGGATTTATCCGTGGATAGCCTCAAAAGACGAACAGTGAACCTAATATTATTATTTTGTAAATCCTATTTAAATACCCAATAGAAAAATGGAACTATACAAAATTTTACTTGCATTTCTTACAAAAATTTTGTATTTGAAGCTGCATGCTATGTATGTCCGAGTTCTTTATAGCGCCACTGTATGTAGGTTCAGCTGTGATGCTACAAGTCGTGCATACTGTTTTACCGGTAGAGTAATATTCATCAGAGTTTCCTCTTCGCACGTGTCATTACGGAAAAAGATTTTTTTTAATAAGTATTGCAATTAGTTCCGCACGCGTTCGGTGTCGAACGCCCAGTGTCAAAAACTCATCACTACAACAACAATTGACGTAAGTATAAATGCCTTTCAAAAGCACAATTTCTCGCCGTGCTTCACTCCAATGTTGATTTGTTCGCCTCTGTGATATTTTCAGCTAATTGGTAGTATTTTTTACACTTCATTTATTTTTGCAGAAGCCAGTCAGTCGGGTGTCAATCAGATGAGCTTTCGAATGAAATGAAAGGAAATGACATCTTCTTCAATATTTTGACAGTGTGGGGAAATATGAGAATAAATTGTTTTTTCGTTTGTTTTTTGTAAATAGATGTGTACAAGCATATATATATATACATATATATATATGTATATCCATGTACAATTGATAGCACCTCTTTTTTTTTGTCAAGTACAGTAGCAAGTACAGCATTCAGACATTATTTAAGTCCAGGGTACTACACTTGGATTCCCTTTTAATTTTCTTTAAATCTGCCCGATCTCCGAAGAAATCTGAGTAGATCTTGTGGTGCCAAGGAGCCAAGGTGGTCGCTTCTTTATACATCAGTGCCAAATACCTCAAGCTTGATTCGAGCGAAGGCGGCGCAGACGCACAAGAAGTGGTCCGCCTTCTCATCCTCCTCTTCACAAACCGGGCAGAGTACAGTGTCTGAGATGCTTACCTTTGCCATGTGCTTTACCCATAGAAAACGGCCCGTCACCAGTCCAACCAGCCTCCTACAGTCCCTTGTGATCATCATCAAAGCACCTTTTAAACGCGTTTGAAGAGATCTTCTTCATCTCCTTCAGCGAATTCTCCTTAACGGACTCTATCGACTCAAAACGCGGCGTCCGCGGAGTGGCAATTTAAGTTTTGGCAAAACGAAAATGTCATAGACAGCTAAATCCGGTGAATACGGTGATTGTTCGATGATATTTGTCGAGTTTTTGGTCAAAAAAGTATAAACAGTATGAGCCTTGTGAGACGGTGCGTTATCATAGTGCAAGATCCATGAGTTTTCTATCCACAAATTGGGCCGTTTCCTAGGCGCATTCTCTCTCAAATGCCGAATAGCTTCCAAATAATATGCTTTATTTACCGTAGAACCATTTGGAATGAGTTCCGAGTGCACAACACCATGATAATTAAAGAAATCGAGTAGCATTACTTTCACTTTTGACCGACTTTGACGTGAGTTTTTGGGTTTTGACTCATGTGGATAGCGCCATTCAGGTGCCTGGTTGCATGTTGACTGGTTTGCATGTCAAACTCATATACCCACGTCTCATCATCTGTGATGCGCTGGATACACGTTGGGTCCGAATTCACTTGCTCAAGCATGTCTGGAGCCACCTTCTTCCGATGAATTTTTTGAAAGAAATTCAACTTTCTTGAAACGAGTCGAGAAGCCATGCGTCTCATGCTCAATTGATGGTGTAAAATGTTGCGAATTGATTCGAGAGATAGGCTAAGGTCACGAGCTACCTCTCTCAATCTTAAATAATGATTTTCCAGCACCATTTCCTTCACTTTGTCGACGTTTTCATCCGTTGAAGACCGTTGAAGTAGTAGCTAGCGATGGGCAATACTTTCAATGATACACTTGTAACCACTTTTTCAGAATAATGTTGTATTTTCATCAAAAAAACAGCGAGAACTTAGTTTCGCACTTAATACTTTTTGTAATAATGAACATTAAAAAAAATTCATTAAGAAACTTGCCAAAATGTGCTGTAGTTTTCTCGCAGGGCGCATGTAAGATGTGATATAACAAAAGATCAGTGATCCAAATGGCACCAGTTATGTGTTAGTAAAGTTCCTTAGAAACAAAAAAAAATTTAATTTATTGGCTATTAAAATTATGTGGAAAAAGGAAAATGAATTCTTGCATGATTTTGCATTGAAGGTTTTGCACTACAGGCGGCGAAAAATTCTTCAGCTTATCGGAAGATTTATGATTTTTTCAAATGGTGTCTTACGTCGATCATATTTGGAGCGCGTAAAGGTGAAAATAAAGATTTCCATCACGCAAAATCATTGTTTTTTATTTAGGAAAAGATTTATTCAAACCCAAAATTGGTTAATTAATTTTATATTTCGTTTACGGCTGAACTAAATCATATGTTTTCACATATATACTTATACATATGTAGATATAACTTTTTTTACAAGAAATTCCAAATACTAGTCTACATATGTATGTGCTTATGTGTGTGTATGCATATCTGAACTGAAATTGAGAGGAAAATTATTCGAGTGCTTTATGATTTAATTTCTCTTGAAGTTTCCGCATCATTTGAATATTTCCAAATGAACCAGTGCACTACAATATCATCTAATTTTGGCTCCACTGCTCTCCCCGTAAACATATGTATGTTTATATGTATGTAAGAGGTGTTTTTTTAGGCATGCGAAACTTGCGATAGAGATATCTTTCAATTCACTTTTTTTGACATTTCTTCAGTAAACATTAAAAAAACTGCCACACAGCAACTTACTTATGAACGAAAAAGATGTATTTGAAAAACGTTCAAATTAATTCCCATAATAAATGCGCTGCCAAAAAATTTATACAGAGTTGCCCAATGTTCAGTTTGAAGTGATGAGGCACTGCTCCGGCTGAGTGGCCTTGTAAAAAAAAACCTTATCGCCACACTTACCCACAAGCGACTCATCCACTCAATTCTTATCGACCACGTGGGTCCAATGGAACCTACTAAAAGGCATATAATTACATTTTGGTAGTAAAAGATGCTTCCTGGAAGTTTATTTGATTCTCTCCAACAAGGAACATAGACGCAGAGGTCGTGGTCGACAGATTACGGAAGCAGTCAACAGTTTTCGGGAACCCAAAGGGAATAATCACTGACAGAGTTTCCGCTTTTACCTCAAATCTTTTCAATGGCTACTGCGAGAGCGAGCAAATCGAATACCTGCTAATAGCGACTGGAGTGTCAAGTGGTAATGAACAGGTCGAGCGAGTACAACGAGGGGTGAGGCCAATGATGTCTGAAGAATTCTGGAAAATGGTATATGCAGGTAAGCAGCAATTTCTCAACAACACCCCAACATTACTAAATCACCAAAAGCGCTGCTGATGGAAGGATTTTTTTTCTCAAAAATCTGAAAAATATTTCCTAAGGCCGCCATGCTGTTAATTTTGAAAAATAAGCTTCGATCAGGCACAAGATTATCTATTCATAAAACTATTTTTTGTTGTCCAATTGATTTAAGATGAATCTTCAAGGACTTGGGATGATCACCGCAAGCGACTTCTGGAGAAACGGGCTGCACACAAACAGCGATAACTTATACCATTATCAATTAGTTTTTTTAATTTTGCTTAAGTCAAGTCAAAAATGATTTTTTAATGCTACGTTTTTATTTTTGTAAAATAAAGCCATTGACTAGCAAAAAAAAAATTATTTTGAATTATCATTTTTTCGGGCTTCTGACTACCCCTAACCCCGGAAGATTTTAACAGGTTTAGAGACGCGAGTCATGGGAATTCAGCAAATGCAAAAACTTTTGGAGAACAAAAGGGGTGCCTTTTATATTTCAGGATTTGGCAACCCTAGTGTTGAAATCTGGCAACTGACAACTGTATCGCAAAGTTTGACATTTTTTTGCTTTTACGTACAAAAATGGAATTAAATCGTGAAAATTTTCGTCCGATTATTTTTTACAACTTTCGACGTGGATTAACTCAGCAACATTGCATGGATGAATTTAATTCATTTTTTGGCGATGAAGCTCCATCAAGGACCAGTGTTTATCGATGGTATGGTGAATTCAATCGTGCTCGTAGTTCACTCCAAGACGAATTTCGTGAAGGTCGTCCAAAATCAGTTGTTGTTCCGAAAACCATTGATGCTGTGCGCGAACTAAATATTGCAAGATCGTCATGTGACCTATCGTGAAATTGAGAAAATCTTAGGCATTAGTGGGACCAGCATACACTCAATATTGCATAAACATTTTACTGTCAAAAAAATTTGTTCGCGTTGGATCCCACACAATTTGTCAATCGCTCAAAAAAAGGCTCATGTCGATTGGTCGAAGGAAATGTTCAAAAAATACGATCGCGGAGCTTCGAAACACGTCTATGACATCGTGACAGGTTATGAATCATGGATTTTTGCGCATGAGCCCGAAAGTAAACAGCAGTCGACTGTATGGGTGTTTCAAGATGAGCCAAATCCAACAAAAGTTGTTCGCGCATGAAGCACTTCCAAGCAAATGGTCGCCTGTTTTTACGGAAAAACTGGACATGTCGCAACCGTACCACTAGAACAACGCAGAACAGTAAATTCTGAGTGGTACACAACCATTTGTTTGCCAGTTGTCTTCCAGGAAATTAGGAAAGCCAATCGCCAAAGAGGGATCACTCTTCACCAGGACAATGCGAGCTCTCACACATCGGCTCAAACAACTGCATTTTTGAGCACCCAAAACATTGAATTAATGGGTCATCCGCCGTATAGTCCTGACTTGGCACCGAATGACTTCTTTTTATTCCCGTACGTAAAAAACAAACTGAGAGGTCAACGTTTTTCGACACCTGAAGAAGCGGTTGCGGCATTCAGAATGCATGTTTTGGAAGTACCTCATTCAGAGTGGCAAAAGTGCTTCGACAATTGGTTCAAACGCATGCAAAAGTGTATAGATCTTCATGGAGAATATTTTGAAAAACATTAAAGTGATTTTCGATGATTAAAATTTGTTTTTGTTCTCTAATCCCGACATATAAAATTCACCCCTCGTATACTAGTAAGGCCCGTAAAAATTTATAAACACCGGTAGACAAGTTGGTGCCATACCAGAATTTATTTATAAACACTCGCAAAAGCAGTCAAAGTATTGGAAACTTTTTTGTATAAAACAAATTCCATACCTCCTAAAAATACACCTATTACATAGATAAGCATACATGTGCATGTTTATTTACATACACGCGCCCACATAAATTCGGCCAAGTCTACACATCCATTAAATTGTTGGAAATGAATTCATAAAAACATTCGCGCAAATCCATTTGAAACTACAAAGTAAATAAATTATACGAGAAAACAGTGGCTGTATCGTAAGGAGGCATTGTGAAAGGGCTAATTATGGCTCTGACTTTATAAATTCCATGTGAATTGCTCAAAAAAATAAGTTTAATAGAAACTTTTACTAATTTTCGGCTTTAAAGCGAATTTTAAAGCTTCCTCAAATGCTTATTTACTTAATTACGAAAAAAAAAAGTTTTCTATTTGGAAGGTATAATAAAAACAGAATGAAACATTTAGTTTTTATCCAAATTTTTTTCCGAATTCTTGATGTTGTTTTACCAAAAGATCATTCGAAATATTGGTTAGGGGAGATCTTCATCTTACCAGAGCTAAATAGTAATTTGAATGTAAAAGTGCTGTGAATGTGCACTTTGGTATCCATTTCATTTTCGGCATAGTGTTACCATATTGCTATCATTACAGAACAGTTTATAATTAGTTCCAACTTAAAAACGAAATATTCACTTATTTTAAAGTATACTAAAAAATGCTTTAAGAAATATGGCTGAAATTTGTTTCTTTTTTTCTTTTTTGTAAAACATGTACAAATTTAATCATCTTATTGCCAGCATGCGTAACAAAAAATGGCGGAATATATTTTGCATTGTCTACATGATAATATTTCATTAAACTTTGTGAATTTCTACATTAAAACTATGTGACAGGGCCATTCAAAAAATATTTTCTGATCAAAACATTCTGATTTGCCTCATACTCATATCTTAACAGCTAAGTAAATAAATTTTATGATTAAATTTTACTTTGCCATAAAAACAGTGACAATACCAAAAAAAAAAACGTTCGTAATCAATTTTCGTGAATACTTATATCCTATTATATAATTCTCTTTATAGTTAGTTATCGCTTTTGCGTTAAAAGTTAATTGGCAACGCGATATAAGAGCATTTTTTAATTGATACGGAATGTCTTTCTTTTGAACTTATTTAACTAATTGTTCTAATTAATTTATATATTTTTTCCATTAACACTAAGTGGCAAACCATAAACTTAAGCTCAAAAATATTTTCAGCATAAATCCTTATTTAACACCGTACCTTTCATAATCATATAGAATTTATATTTTTACATTAGAAATAAGCTGGCAACGCCGATTTTTTTCTGATTAGAGCATTCTTCTTTCTTTTGGAAAACTCTTCTTTTGGTCGCGTATCCTAATATTTAATGTGTTTATGTAATTTAAAGTTGTGCGTTAAAAAAGGTGGCAAGCCATTCAAAAATATTTTTAAAGCAACCTATGCCATCTTTTGCGTGGCACTCCTAGACCATTACTTAAATTTGCTGTGTATATAACAAACAATTTCCTATTAAAAGTAAGTTGGCAACTCTAAACATACATTTTTCTAATTAAAACATTCTTCTTTGCTTTGAAACACATTTCGTTAGATCCCATTTCCTAATTCGTATACAATTTTGTAATTCATTTATATTTGTGCATTAAAAAAAAGGTGGCAACGCCATTCAAAAATATTTTTGAAGCATTATATGCCATATTTTACGTGATGCTTATAGACTATTACTTAAATTTGCTGTGCACATAATAAACATTTTCGTATTAAGTAAGTTGGCAACTCTATACACACATTTTTCTAAGTAAAACGTTCTTCTTTCCTTTGACACACATTTTGTTAAATACCCATATCCTAATAAACTATACATTTTTGTAAATCATTTATATTTGTGCATTAAAAATTAAGTGGCATCACTATGCACCTGAAAAATATTTTCAGATTACAAAGTTACTCAACTGGCTTTCTTTCATGCTGTGTAAATAGTAAGTAAAGTAAGTTGGCAACGCCATAACATTTTTTTTTATTAAAGCATTCTTTTTTATGGTGGACAGATTTTGTTTTATGTCTTTTGATGCATATTTTTCACTTACAAATTAGGTGGCAACATCTTGAAAAAATGTATTTTTATTAAAGTTTGTTGAAACGCCTTTCGTTTGACACCTATACAATAGTACTCAATTTTAGAGGTTTTAAATAAAAATTAGGTGGCAACGCTATAAAAGTAGTTTCTGGATTAAAGTATCTTTAAATACATTTGCTTTCATACTCATACTGTAATATACTATTTTTTCTGTTATTTAATAAATACTTTTTTTAAATAGGTGGCATCACCATAAAAAAATAAGTTTATGAAAAAACTATCTTTTCAGGAAAAATACGATTTCAAACGCAAAAAGTGGTTTTATAGTGGTTTTTGAAATTTTCTCATTTTTCATGCACACATACATACCTACATATATTTTTATACATTCGTGTATGCAAATAGAGGGTGGTTAAATTTCAAGGGCCGATGTTGAATGTGAATCACACCTAAACGTCAACGACACCGTTGGACTTCTTTCTTTGGGGTTATTCGAAAGAAAAGGTGTACGTCAATAAGCCAGCAACACTTCAAGAGCTAAAGGATGAGATAATTCAGCACATTAACGGCATAGAACCTCAATTATACCTCAGCGTCATCCAAAATTTTGACCGTCGGATGGAGGTGTACCGCCGAAGCCACGGTGACCATTTGGCCGATATTTTATTTTATACTTAATTGAGCCATACCAATATTATCATAATAAAGAGAAATGACAATAATTTCCTAAAAAAATTGTATTTTATTCAAAATCAACACCGGCCCTTGAAACTTAACCACCATTTATATGTAGAGATATTCCTAATGCAGAATAATAGTTTCTGCTGAACACCTTATTCACATTTGTAGCATTGCAGCGCTGCCACTTTGAGCTTTCACTTTGAACTCAAATCATTTAATAGTAAAACCCCGCCACATATTTTTTGCACGCAGCCCCTGTCAGACACCAGCCCCGCCTTTGCCGGCGTAGCGTGCAACATACGTCAGGAAGTGAGTCGACTTTGATGATGATTTGGCTGTTTAACTCACCATTTGCAACTAAAGTGAATTGAAACGAACTAAATAAAATCACAGCAACTGGGAGAGCGCGGAGGTCTTATAAGATTACCTAAGGTTAGAAACAGACAACGGCACGCTGGTAACCGTTGTGAATGGCTGCAGTACCAGCTAGCATAGCTATTAGTCGCGTTTGAGTAATGCCGTGGTTTAGTTGCCAAAATAGCATACAAAGATTTGGCCGCGACTGTTCTTAAATCCTTACACAATCAACAATTAAAATAATTAGCTGCAACTAGTAGCATCATTACAGGCGAACGCGTAACATGTGCCAGGCATTAATTAATTAATAACACGTCCACGAGCAAAAAAAAAGTGAAAAAGTGAAAAAGTGAAAAAGTGAAAAAAATTAAAGCTTATTTTAAATAAACTCTTTTTGCACTTAATTGGCACAAAAAGAAAAAAAAAATGTCACTACCAAACGTTCACCCCATACCAACAACGGAGGTGGCACAACTGATTGACCTACATTTGGGAGAATTACGCGACGCGGATCCCTCGTGGGTGCTGTCCGATTCGCCGATTTCCGGGCGCGGAGTATTCGCGCGACGTGACATCAAAAGCGGTGAGCTGATATTTCGCGAGAGCGCGCTACTCAATGGTCCCACTGCCTCCAACGATACGAACTTGAATACCTGTACGATATGTTTTCGCCTGCTCGAGGGCCCCATGGAGCAAGTAGTCTGTGCTGCCGGCTGTTCTCTACCAATTTGTAATGCATGCGGTCAGTCAGAGCGCCATGCAATGGATTGTAAACTCTTTCGCTCGTGGCGGCCCAAGGATCCAACGCGCGTACATCCGCACTCGTTGCGCATATTGAGTGTTGTGCGTTGCTACTTTTTGGCGCCGGAGAAGCGTAAATTATTGTTGGCCATGCAGGTTAACAGTGATAAATATTATCTGCGTGAAGTGGAGCGCGCAGCGAAATGTTTTGAAAATTTCCCCCAGGACAAGGATAGGCTGAGCTACGCCTATCACACTGTGTGTGCGTGCAATACGAATGCCTTTGAGGTGCGCAGTATTGTGGATGGCCATGAGACAATGGTACGCGGGCTCTTCGCATTGGCAGGATTTACGAATCACAATTGTACGCCGAACTCGTCACATCACTTCGAGGATGGACAGACAATTGTGGTGACGGCGGCGCGCGATATAGCGCAAGGCGAGGAGATTACAGCGACATATACGAAAATCTTGTGGAATACGTTATCGCGTCAACTTTTCCTTCGAGCGACCAAACACTTTGTGTGCAGCTGCAAACGCTGCTTGGATCCGACGGTGAGTTATGGGAGGGCAATTAAATTTGCTATTCAACTGTGAAAGATGTATACAAAAAAAAAAAAATATATACCAAAAAAAAAAGTTTTTTTTTTACGCTAATCAAGTTTTCTTCTACACAAAAATTCAGTTTTTTGATTTTTTTAATTATTATATTCTGCCAAAGTGGGCGTGTGAAATGTATGTGATGCTCTGTATGCCTACAACTAAATACTTGCCTGCGCCTCTAAATACAAAAAAAACCAGAGAAATTTAATAAAAATATTCGTAGCAAAATTTTCTAGTCAACTAAAATACATGGAGAAATAAAATATTAAAATTAATGATACCAGCCAGCTCTGCATAATATAAATAACATAAACTTATATAATTTCTTACTAAGACTACATTTTCTTCTGCTTTTATTGTTAAAAAATTTCTCACAAATTTTGTTAAGAAAATAGAAAAATTCCTACAACTCATCAAAATCTATTCTCCTTGATTTTTTGTATTTCTTGCTATGCGAAGAAAAGGAAATTCAAAAACACTGCGTTTAAAAAAACGATGCAAAATAAGCGCACACCTGTTGATTTACATTGCAAAGAAATCGAGCAATTTGTGATGTCTACATCACATTGTTGTCTTGGCGGGTCGTGTGGCGCACGCCACAGCCACAACCACAACCTCAAAGATAGACAGCGTAGCGCACATGGTCGAAATTAATTGCTGCACAGTGGGAAGCGGCAAAACAACGTTTTAGTATATTTTATATGTTAAGCATTAAATTTCGTATTAAAAAATGTTGTGTATGAAAATACACTTTTATCGATTCTAAAGCAAAAATTTCTTAAATTTTTCACTATTGTGGGGATCAATTATATCATGGCAAGTTTGAAACATAAATTGAAAACTTAGTATTCTATGCATTAAAAAAAAAAACAAAAAATACTCAGTGGTAGGCGTTAGTATTTTCTGTTTACGACCAGCTGATTTGCAAGCGTTCAGAAAGTAACGCAAATTATTTTTGTTATAAAGGTTGGTTAAGTTTTAAGGGCCGGTGTTGATTTTGAAAAAAATACAATTTTTTTAGGAAATAATTACAATATTATTTCTCTTCATAATAATAATACTGGCATGGCTCAATTACGAATGGAGCAAAATATTGGCCAAATGGTCGCCGTGGCTTCGGCGGTACACCTCCATCCGACGGTCAAAATTTTCGATGACGCTGAAGCATAATTGAGGTTCTATGTCATTAATGTGCCGAATTATCTCATCCTTTAGCTCTTGGAGTGTTGCTGTCTTATCGAAGTACACCTTTTCTTTTAAATAACCCGAAAGAAAGAAGTCCAAAGGTGTCAAATCACATGACCTTGGCGGCCAATTGACATCGCTGCGACGTGAGATTATTCGGCCAACAAATTTTTCGCGCAAAAGAGCCATTGTTTCGTTAGCTGTGTGAGAAGAGGCGGCGCCCTGTTGAAACCACATATCGTCCACATCCATATCTTCCAATTCGGGCCATAAAAAGTTCGTTATCATCTCAAACAGTCACTCTTTGTAGGTGCATTGGTTTTTCGGCAATCATTCTTGGATTATCATTCGCCCAAATGCCGCAATTCTGCTTATTGACGCATCTACTGAGGTGAAAATGTTCCTCATCACTGAAGATGATTTTCTTCGAAAATTGGTCATTCACTATTGCCATTTCCTGCCACCATTCTGACCATTGACGACGCTTAAAATGGTCAAGACTCTTTAGCTCTTGAGTCAATTGCACCATGTAAGCGTGTAAATGCAAGTCTTTATGCATAATGTTCATCAACGACGAGTGTGAGAGGTGCAATTGTTGGGCACGACGACGAGTTGAGGTGGATGGCTCTTCAACCCCACTATCGCGAATAGCAGCAATATTTTCTGCAGCACGAGCTGTACGAGCAGTCACTGGTGTTTTCACAACTCCTACAGACCCGGTTTGCTCAACCTTTTGCACAATTTTGCCGATTGTACGCACATTTGGACGAATAAATTGACCGAAAAAATCACGAAGTGCGCGATATGCATTTTGATTTGAACGCCCGTTTTCATAATAAGCCTGAATAACTTTAACGCGTTGCTCGATTATGTATCTTTCCATGGTTCGAGTTGAATTAGTCTGAAATTGAAAAATGACAAATGAAATGCAGAAAAAAACTTGACGTTTAGGTGTGGTTCACTTTCAAAATCGGCTCTTAAAATTTAACCACCCTATATTTTGTTGGCAGCTATTTTCACATAGCAGGTCTTCCTTCCAAAGGTAGGTAGGTGGGGTGGCTGTCGCTATGACACACTTAGACTTTTCATAGGTCCATTGGTAACTAGATAAAAAAAAATGTTGCGCATGGACTAAGAAAACACTTTTTTCTTCTCAAAATTAGCTTCACTTATTAATGTAATTCCTATCAAGAACAATGCAATCCTTCCAGCGCCGCTCTAATATTTCAATACCACTTTTGTAAAACGATTTATTGTTTGCTTCAAAAAAGGCCTAAGTTTCAGAGACAACCTTTTCATTCGAGCAAAATTTTTTACCGCCGAGCATTTCTTTAGGTCTGCGAACAACCAGTAGTCGCTGAGAGCCAATACGGTGGATGTGGGAGCAATTCGAAGTTCAATTCATATAGTTTTGCCATTGTTTTGACTGACTTGGGACACGGTGCGCTGTCTTGATGAACAGTCAACAGTGAGCAGACGCGGCACACACTTTGGACAGAGCTTTCTCATAGTCGAATGCTCATGGAATATAGAATCTAGGCGATCTTTTGATATCTTTACGATGTCAGTTAGCTCACGCAACTTCACTTTTCGATCATTCAAAACGATTTTGTGTTTTTTTTTTTATGTTTTCTGGTGTTACCACATCATTTGCTCGCAGTGGGTGTCTTTACGACCTCGTGAGCTCAGCAAATCATGATTTAATTGTTGTTTCTGATGGAGCGGAGTCCCTATAAAACTTTTAAAGCCTTTGCTTTGTTTAAAAGGTATTGAGCGTTAAAATTAAAACACGAAACTCTTTTAATCCATTGCTTTGAAAATAACAAAATAACAAAAGTAGCGCCACTCTTTGCATAATAACTCACGAACTAATGAATAGAATATCATCTTTTCAGCTCTTGTGTTAATTGTCAATTAGGGCGAGAGGTAGAAGAGAGTTTAAAAGCAGTTAACTTTTGTAAACAAGTTGAGAAGTTAGGTTAGGTTAATCTAAACAGGGCAATTAATACGGAAGCGACTAGAAAGAAAAAAGTTGTCTGTAAACAAAAGAAAATATAAGCAACAAATTTAAATTAGGTTGGCTATTAATTTTTGGCCTCGGTAGTCTAGCGTAAGTGCACTAGCCTGCCATCCCAGAGGTTATGGGTTCGAATTCCACGTAAAGCACAGTCCTTGCCCTATTCCAAATTTACCTACTTTCCCTGTTTAAAAAAAAAAAATTCTCCAATTCCATTCCTCAACCCCAAGAACTTATCCTTTCCATCCTTACTCCCGCACAATAGTCTGCGCATTATTTGCATTGTGGCTGCTAAAAACAGACAAAAACAAAGTAAAAAAAAAGTTCCGCATTGCATGAATGGCGCCAGCAAGAGGAACTGGGCGACCACGGTAATAGCGCAGACACTCGATATTTAGCGAAGTCTTCAACCATCAGTGCGATCCTTCTGACAGAAAAATGTGAGACACAGATGGCGCTCCAAGCAGTAAGAAGGCGTTGTACCTACCCTGTCAGAAATCAAAACAGATTAACGAAACTAACGCAAGGCTGAGTCCCGTCGAGGCCCTATGCTCCCGAGAGGAGTTAACAGGGGGAGAAAAAAATATTTTTCGAATCAAACAAACTTCTAGACAATAAGAGTTATAACTTACAGCATTAGAGGGATGATCGGAAATTTAGTCTAAATATATATAAAAAATTGACATAGTTTTTATTCCATCGGAATCATTTTTTTGTCATATCTAAATGATGTGGGGAGGTGAAGCAAAGAGTGCACTAAGTTTGGGCGATTTTTATTAAGTCGATGTCAAAAAAACATCCATTTACTAAAAAGTGGATGTGGTACTGCTCGTTTTCCAAAATTTCTCATTGATAGTATTTATTTTTTAGGTTTATATATAATTTCCTATGACTACGCGAGGGAGTAAGGATAAGCTCCAGTGGTATCACAATGGACCTGCCGAAGGTCAAAGTGTGTCTTACGACAACCACCCTACCTACCTACCTACCTACGCGAGGGAGCAAAGGGCAACGGTTTTGGTTTACACGTCTTAATAAATTTGAATACTGTTGAGGATATGAGAAATCTACCTGATCAATGTACTTAGTTTAAAGCTGGGTAGCCACCACTCACGCCAAGTAGGCGCTTGTATTGTAACAGTCAAAAGGGCAACGGGACATTCTCTCTTGCGCGCTGTTAGTCGTCGGCGGCAATTCAATTTTTAAGCTTAGTTTTAAAACAAAGCGCATTCATTAAAGGTGGTTGCACTAGACCAACAACAATGTTTTATGCGTTTGATTGTCAAAGCAAAGTATTGGCAAAGTAGAAAACAAAGAATGAATTCGCCGTGTTTCATTCTGGGCTGGCAGCTACGTGAACACGGCGAAAGAAAAAAAAACAAGTCACCTGATTTACCTATACCACCTTTAATAGATTAGACTTGGTTTTAAAACAAGGGCAAGAAATTTGTATTTGTTGTAATTAAATAGCGAATACAAAAATTTAATTAAATTAAATAAAATGCCGTAAAACTGAAGAAACTAAAATGGTTTAAAAACAAAAACTAAATTATATAAAAACAATGAAAAAATAATCAAGTACTTTTTCTATGACATTTATAAGGGAGGTAGGCAAGGCTATTGACCGATTTCACTAAGTTTATTACCAACCTACCTTGGGCAAAGAGAAACTCAAGAGTAACCCAAGTTTCACTATCTCATTCTGTCAAATTCACTGTGGGTCGATTAATGGCACCGCGACATGCGCAAACTTCTCAAACGTTGAAGCATTTATACAAATACTATCACTAATTTTTCCTGCATATTCACATGCCAGCGGGATTATGCTGTTTGTTTGACAGCTTCATTCATGCGCAAGTACTGACAAATGAGAGCAGCTGTTAGTCAGTTGTCAGCAAGTGATCACTACATGTATGTATTAAGTATGTTTTTGTATTGGTGTGGCGAATGAACGTGAAACAAATAAATCACGAAAGAATAATTTATTTTAGGTACTTATGTTACTCATCTACAAATTTATAAAATTTCAAATTTCAAAAAGTCCAAGATTCCACGATATGAGCTAAATTCTGTTGGCGCTCTCTAAGCAGAATTTTGAATTTATTATACTATCTATTAAAAAAAAAAAAAAAATGTATTTAAAAGGCACTTAGCCATGTACTACTGTGATACAAGTGAGACTTTTGAATGTCAACAACAACTACTTGAGTTATTGAGACATTCCAATCCCTGTAATCCTAGTATTTCGGAAGTTGACATCAATTCATAAAAAAATTGGTTTGTTTGAGGCTATGAGTATAATAAAACTGAATTAAAAAAATTAAAAAAAAAAAAATTTATAATTTTGAGAAATTTTTCACAATAAAAATTTTGGCGTAGAGTTTTTACAATTTTTTGTTTGATGTTTTAGGCAAAATAATATTTAAAAAAGATATTTGCTGAGAAGACAGTTTTTTTTTTCTTGTTCACTCCTCTCGGGAGCATAGGGCCTTGTCTTGCGTTGGTTTCGTTAATCTATTTGTTTTCTGACAGGGTAGGCCTGCCGCTACCAGTCCTAAATAGTGGGAGTACCCACCTATGGTTGCTTAGGAACAACGCCTTCTTACTTCTTGGAGCGCCATCTGTGCTTAACATTTTTCTGCCAGAAGGATTGTGCAGATGGTTGAGGTGTGTCTGTGCTATTACCGCACAGATGGCTGAGGACTTCGCTAAATTTGATGTGTCTGCGCTGAGAAGAAAGTTATTTATGTATTTTGGTTTAAAATGTTTGTAAAAAAAGCTCTTTGTTTAAAATGTTTGTAAAAAAAATGTTTTTGTCATATTTTAAAAGCACCCCCCTCCGACCTTGTTCTTATTTTTTAAGGGGGAGCGCCACTGCGAAAATTCAAAAAAATCAATTTTTTTTTTGCATAAAATGTTAGTATAACTACTCAAGAAAATGTGGTAAAAATTTTAAAGCGAAATTCGCTTTATTCCCGATTCTATGTGCACTTAAGTGAGCACCCGTCCAAAAGTCGAAGTGACTCATTTACATTTGGGAAATCCTCATCGGCTGTAACGCAAATGCTACGCATACCATTGGGGCCCTCTTTTTTATTAGCTGTAATCTTCTTATTTGGAATAAGAGCAACACCCATACGTTTGTATTCCCAGCATCGGAAACATTATAGACGGAGAGCTGGCTACACAGATAGTGCCCGCATCAGGTACATGGCTAATTTATGTATATTGAAAATAATAGTATTAGTGTAGACGAATATAAAAATGAATGTCTGCCATTGCAAAACTGGGGCGCCAAGGGGGATACGCAGTGAAAGGGGTGAATTTTGGGTGGGAAAAAATTCATAAGGTACAGGGATTCTATGTACGGGAAAAGTTTGGTTATATATTTGAGAAAGTGTAAAAAAATTGGCAGACATTTTGCGAGGGGCTAACTCGCCGGCAGACTGCGCTGAAGATTGCAAAAATAAATAAAAAAAAAATCATAAGGTACATGAATTCCAATTATTGTATTTTAAAGTTTAAACATTCCAAAAGTCATTTACAAAATGGCAGACAAAAAAGTGAGGGCTAAGGCCGCAGCAGACGACGTTAAAAAGTGCGCTACACATCAACATTTTTAGTCACATTCTTGATATTTAAGTGCAGAAGAATTATTATCGATATTTATGAAATATATCAATGAATACTTAATGAATACTTGATATTTGAATCGCAAGTGTTAAACGGAAAACACGGTAAAACTGCACAGTATTACGCGATGTACATTCGCTTTGTCGATTACTATCTAATGTTTTCAAGAAGCATTCGTCTCGGTGATTTTGAACTTTTCAAAAAAGTCATACCAAAGCTAGTCAACTTATTTTTTGTTTTCAATCAAGGAAATTATTCTCGATGGCTACTAAAATATCATGATAATTTGTTAAGAGTGCAAATAACACATCCAGGCCTCGAGGAAGATTTTAAAAATGGATTTTTTGGTGTGAAGAGGACAGAAAAGCCATTTTTACGAATGCCTGTTGATTTGACGTTAGAGCAAGCGGTTAATGCTACTGCTTCAAGACGATTAACAGGTATAACGCACTTTACAAACTCTATCTCAGCGCGGCAAAGATGGGCTAAAAGCCATGGCATCCGATCAACTATTGTATCAGATACATTCGATGTAACAGGCTTAAAAAGAAGTCAATATACTTAGAAAAACACCAAATTAAAAAAGATACTACACAGTTGCAGAATTTTATAACTATATTAAAACAAAATATGAATCCTTTCAACACCGAAAGTACTCAGAGCAGCGAAGATACTCGGAGCAATGAATTGTTTAATATTGCAACTGGACGAGCAGCATCGAAAGAAGTGAGCGACTTTTTATTAAATGTGGAAAGAACTGGCCGTGGTTTAAGAGAAAAGTTTATTTCTGAATGTGCTGCGTCTGATGATCGTTTCGAATTAACTATTAAACAAAATAAAATACTGAATTTCGCTACTTCAACCCAGAAAAGATTTGTCTCGATAAATAATAAAGTTCAAGAAGTACGACTACAGCGTGACTTGTTCGGCCGAATGTTAGCTATTTCAATGAATGACAATGCTAATGTTGAAAAAATATTGACTCATCCTCTAACACCCGTTCCAATGTGTATGTGCCACTAGGATGGATCGATTTATAAAACAGATAAATCTGTTTTGTTGAAGTCGCTGGAAAAAGATGTTCAAAATACAGCCCCAAGCTACACTGACATTTGTTTAGTAGACGGATTCTTTCTCATACATTGTACAATATATATCAAGGATTTACCAAAAACATTCGGAAGTATCTCCAAAAAAATACTTCAAATGGTGACTAACAATGCAGCCCGCGAAATTCATGTAATTTTTGATAGATATTGGTCATCATTTATCAAAGATTACGAAAGATCTCAGCGAAGCGGTTCCTCTGGTAATCGTATGTACGTGATTTCTGGACCTGAACAATCAAGACCATCAGACTTTAATAAAGAACTCCGAAATAGCTTTTTCAAAGAGGCACTCGTGAAATTTTTAATCGTCAACTGGCAAAATCAAGAATTAATTCCATTCTTTCAAAATAAAAAAGTGCTACTCAATTTTGATAACTGTTATCAATATGAAGCTGTGAATGAAAGCATATTATTTTCAAAAAATAATAAGTTTACTCTCGATTTGCATGAAGAGGCGGATTCAAAAATAGTATATCATGCGTGCAATATCGAGTCAACAGCGAACATTCTAATAAAATGCTCAGATACGGATATTTTAATTATTATGTTGGCTAATATGATTCACGTACAACACAATAGCAAAGTTTATAATCAAACAGGGGTTTGGAATAAGCAACGAATAATTGACGTATCGACGTTGCATGAAAAGTTAGGCGAGATAATGTGTCAATCTCCGCCAGGATTTCATGCTTTAATCCCGCATTATTTCGCAAGGGAAAGTAACGTCCTTTACAGATTTTAAAGAAAAATTAAGACTTACAAAAAGCATTCGGTCAATTTGGACATGAAGACTGTGATGAAACCGCTGTTTTCCCGATTCTTGAAAAGTTTATCTGTAATTTGTACAGCTTTCCGTTGTTGAGCTCCGTAAATGATGCATGATTCGCCTTATTTTTAAAAACCTATAAGGTCAACGATTTGGAGGAACCTTTCTAGAAAAAAATGGCAGAATTTTGACTCATCTACTTTGCCTCCTAGCCAGGCTGAATTAACGCAGCATTTATTGGGGAACAAATATATTGCTACAATATGGAAAAATGCTCATAAGAAAATTCCATCATATTTACGACCAGAAACTTGCGGATGGATATTAGTAGAGGGAAAGATATTATTGATCCTGGAACAAACGAAGGTAATATATTTATCCACAGAACATATAACTATTCCATTGTATTAAATGTCTAAAAATCATTTTGGTTTGTGCTTTGTTACAGGCGATGAAGACGTTAATGCAGAAAGCGAATCAAATGAAGATGAATATAGCGATAGCGAAGGAGATATCACGTCCGAATCAGATTCCGATTGCGAATGTGTCTAAAAATGTTGATGTGTAGCGCACTTTTTAACGTCGTCTGCCGCGGCCTTAGCCCTCACTTTTTTGTCTGCCATTTTGTAAATGACTTTTGGAATGTTTAAACTTTAAAATACAATAATTGGAATTCATGTACCTTATGATTTTTTTTTTATTTATTTTTGCAATCTTCAGCGCAGTCTGCCGGCGAGTTAGCCCCTCGCAAAATGTCTGCCAATTTTTTTACACTTTCTCAAATATATAACCAAACTTTTCCCGTACATAGAATCCCTGTACCTTATGAATTTTTTCCCACCCAAAATTCACCCCTTTCACTGCGTATCCCCCTTGGCGCCCCAGTTTTGCAATGGCAGACATTCATTTTTATATTCGTCTACACTAATACTATTATTTTCAATATAAATTAGCCATGTACCTGATGCGGGCACTTTCATGTAGCCAGCTCTTAGACTATTATGCGGTTGGTAAGATAATCTTGATATCACTCTTTCGACTAATTCATCTGCGATTATATATAATATATAATTGGCGCGTACACCCTTTTTTGGGTGCTTGGCCGAGCTCCTCCTCCTATTTGTGGTGTACGTCTTGATGTTGTTTCGCAAATGGAGGGACCTACAGTTTCAAGCCGACTCCGAACGGCAGATACTTTTATGAGAAGCTTACGGCGACCATTTAGGGCAGATAATTGGGAGGTTTCTCAGAGAAATTCCTTTTGGATCACAGTTTGCTCATGTTCGAAATTATTTCGCACGGAAAACCATATCTCTCCACAGGAACCCCAAAAGAACCGAATGGTTTCTGTTCAATAGGGTTTTCAACAAGAAGTTGAACAGGCGTAAATTTTCTAACTGATCAACTAAACAAAGCAAGGGGAACACATTTGTCCAGTATCTTTTAGCAAATAAGACTTTCTTTTCTGTTGGAGCAAGACGCTGATCGGCTTGAAAGCGAAGGTTAGGAGGGTTTTTAATGAATGCTAACATATTAGAAATTTTCAAGCTTACCGCGTAATTTTCAATGAATATAAAAAGCCATTAAATATGTGAAACTTAATTCTTGGAAAGAGTACTGCGGATCCATTGAATTCGTGAAGAATTCTGCCAGACTGAACCAGATTCTTTCGAGGGGCAATTTCTGAAGAGCACTTGTAAAAAGCAACGATGGGGAGTAGGGGTTGAATCTGCAGAAGAATCCTTGACTATCCTGGTAAATATTAATTTTCCGGAAAATTCTATTGTCTCATGTGTCATTGTCGACATGAGTAGACAAGCTGGATGTTTCACTGAAATCTATCCTGTCTATTGATAGAGTCACTTGGGCAATCAATAGTTTTTCCCGCTTTAAATCTCTTGGTTTTGACGCCATCTTGCCTGTGATGCTTCAGAAAACAAGTACCGTGGTGGTTCCTGTCCTGCAAGAAATCTACAAGGCGAGCATCGCTTTTAATTACTTCCCCGCGAACTAGAAGATAAAAAGGGCTGTTTTCATACCAACTTTGATACCTGGGCGCACACGACGCGGCCAAGAATTTCAGGCCTATGAGTCTTACCTCATTTCACCTAAAGGTGAAAGATTGACCGATTACACGGTGTGACAAAAAAAAAAAAATTAAATATACTTTTATGGAGACCTAGCACAACTTGTGGGCATGGAAAAACTAAAAAAAATGGTATAGCCGAAATTTCCAATACACCCCCAAAATCTCATTTTATGGCCATAAAACCGTTTTTCAGTAGGTTGATGTGAACAATCCCTCCTAACTTCGCCAATTTCCATCCGATTTCAAATTTGTTTTTTTAGTTCGAAAGAACAAAAACAAGCCTTTTTGACAGTGTATTGACAATTTTTCTGGAATGACAACTGACGAGACTGTAGACGGAAGTATTCGGAATTTTTTTATTTTTTCTCTATTTTTTCAACTTTGACATGATTTTTACGATATGATCCGTTAGTGAGGATTTTTTTTAGTACACTACTGTTGTAGTAAATTTAATTTTGCGTCGAATGAGCTATATTTGACTGTAATTGAATTAAAATTAATAGAGTTGTGTGAGTTTTAAGATTTTAGTTTTTTTTTACTAATTTGGTATGTAGGTATAACTTACGCTAAATGGGAATAAGGACGTGTTTTGATGCGTTATTATAGATACGTAATATTTATTGGAATATATATGTATACATAAGAGTACACTGTACTGCATACAACAGAACTGGTTAGAACTTACGAAAATATCTGAGATATTATAGCACATTTTTTTTTCAATAGAAATATGAAAAAGCTCCCAAGTGTACCAAAGCTCACACTCACATTGATTAACAAAAGAAGTTTGTTATTATAATTTAACCTTATTAAAACGTCAAAGTTTTATTGTTTGTTTCATTGAAATTCAAGAGATATAAATCAAAACGTTGCCAGAAAAGTCGAATTTCTCAATATTCTCGGATGATGTGGCATCATCAGCCTTATCATAAACCAGATGATTGTTATTTTTATAAAACGGACCTAAACGGTCATCATTATAAAGCTCGAAAGCACATAAAGTATGGTGAAGTTGCAACTGTTAAGAACCCCGTAGTCTTGGACGATATGATTGACTCAACTGCAGGAACTGAAGGAAGTTCAACTCATTGCTGATGATGATCAAACTGATAACAATAAACCTGATGATGAAGAGTACTTTCCGTCTGGTTCTAAGTATTCAGAACGACACATTGTATCAAATTCAGATTTTCAGGATCTTTCTCGTGATTTACTTCTATCGGGAAGACAATCTGAAACGCTCGCTTCTCGATTTAAACAATGGAATTTAGTTGATGACGACTTCAGATGAATGATGATGATCGAATTTCTTACAGAGAAGTATTCAATACTGATGAAGAGAATGACAAATGTACCGTATCATACTAAACTCCAAAGGGCCGTTTCCAATGCATTTTTAAGTTTGGAACCAGTTCCGTTGTGTACTGCACCGTACCATACCGTACAATGCTGCACTGCACAATACTCCAATAAATATTATGTGTTTATAATGATACTTGTTATCATTTTCATGCTTCGATGCCTACATACCAAATTAGTAAAAAAAAAAATATAAAATCTTAAAACTCACATAACTCTATTAATTTTAATTCAATCACAGTCAAATATAGCTCATTCGACGCAGAATTAAATTTACTATAACAGTAGTGTACTAAAAAACATCCTCAATATCGGATAATATTGCAAAAATGATGTCAAAGTTGAAAAAATAGAGAAAAAATAAAAAAATTCCGAATACTTCCGTCTACAGTCTCGTCAGTTGTCATTCCAGAAAAATTGTCAATACACTGTCAAAAAGGCTTGTTTTTGTTCTTTCGAACTAAAAAAACAAATTTGAAATCGGATGGAAATTGGCGAAGTTAGGAGGGATTGTTCACATCAACCTACTGAAAAACGGTTTTATGGCCATAAAATGAGATTTTGGGGGTGTATTGGAAATTTCTCCTATACCATGTTTCTTAGTTTTACTATACCTACAAGTTGTACTAGGTCTCTATAAAAGTATATTTTCACTGTCGCATAGTGTTATCATATCTGATTGCACAAAGTATCTCCAGCGCAATATGCTTACCTGAAGCGGATATCTATCGAAATAGCCATAAACGAAGTGGTAGGGGCTGAGGAAAAGTCTTTGGAGTGCAAACAATTCACTTTGGCGGCCTTCATAGATATAGGAAGAGATTTTAATAACGTTAGGGCGGAGTCAATTACAATTGCGTTAGATAGACTAAAGATGGAAACACTTATGTGTTACTGGATCTCGTCTCTGCCTGGCTTTAGGGAAAATGATGCGGTGGTAGGAGTGGCTAAAGTCACTAGATTCGTGCACAAGGGAACGACGGAGGATGGTGTTCTTCTGCCTCTCTTTAGCCTAGTTGGTGACAATGTTAAATAAGGGTGGGGTTAAGTTAGAACCATACGCCGATGACTTGAATTTAATGGTATCGGGATCATTTCCCTCAGTCATGGCTGAGATTTGGGAATCTCATTGAGTCACTGGGCTGCCAGTTGCGGCCTCACAGTCAACTCTGATAAAACGAAGCTGAAGTCATTTACCAGAAAATATAAACCTCCACCCTGTATCCTTCCCAGATTATATAATCACGTGTTCCCGCTTTCATCGGAAGTTAAACATCTGGGAATGATACTTGGTTCCAAGCTCCATTGGAAACTATATATTCAAAATCGGATAAAGAAGGCCAGTATAGCCTCTACTGCTGTTAATCTATGTTCGGCAAAAAATGGGAAATCAAGCCACAGGTTGTTCTTTGGATGTACAACGTAATAGTTCTGCCAATTTTTACTTATGGATGTATTTTATGCATTGATTTTTTATTTACGGTAGCAATGCCAAAATTGTCATATTCACATTGACGTGGTCATATCTTACAACAAAAGTATCAACCTACATACGTAGTTTACCTCATATCAGATCGATGCTTGATGCGTGCGAAGTTTGCAATTTAAAGTTTTTTTTAAACAAATTTTGGTTATTTTTCATTGACTTTACCATATTAATAGCGCTGTTATGCGGATAATTAGGTTGACTTAATTTTTTTTTGATTTTTTTTTAAGTGAAACTTCTTAGGCGTCGATGGACGAGCGGAAATGGAGAGTAAAATTTCAAGGCCATGCAACGATTTGTGCATTTTCGTTCCGCGAGGGAGAAAACAGATATAACGTAGAGGAAAAGGAGAGAGAGAGCTATACCTTATGTATATCTTAGATACACTTTACACAATTTTTCCTGAGTTTTTCCTTGTGGTTGCTAATTTCTAGTCAGAAAAAACACTGCCTACTTCTTGGCGATTGTTTGTTGGTGCAAACTTGTAGGAAATATGTTTTTGGTGCCTACTTTTTGGCGTTATATTTTCTTGGTGTCTACTGCTTGGGGCGTTTTTTGATCCAAATTTGTTTGGCGTTTTTTTTTTGTGCCTTCTTTTTGGCGCTTATTTCCGTTTCTTGGCTAGTGGTTGTGCGTACTATAAAGTGCTATCCATTCCGGCGTCGGATTTATTGATATTGCCTTGCGGTAATTTGTGCCATTGCTGCGGTCATGGAATCGCTGTGTTTGTGCGGGTGATAAACGCTTGGAGTAATGCGCTTTGTTGCCACGGCTTGTGTCCGGCATTTACCTACACCGGTTGACCCGTTTTAGTAAATTTTGTCTATTTGTATTCTGTGCAAATGTTGTGAATTTATTTAGATAAATATTCTTTCTCTCTCTCTCTCTCTCTATCTCATTCTCTCTCGGGTCTCTCCCTCTTGCTTTGTCTGCCTTGAAAGTTTCTGTAATGTTTACTGTATAGCATAGCACTTTTTCTTTTTAAATTTTTTTTTATTTTTTTAAATTTTTTTTTGTTAAGATATCCATTTACCCATTGGCAATTTATATTCAAACTCAAATTATGCTATTTTAATTAATTTTCACTAAATAGGTGTTAAATTTTAAATTTATATTTTTTTTATAAACTTAGCACAACTGAAATATGCTTCACTGTAAAATAAAATCGCATGCGACTTTTCAGCGAAGCAAAATATCACAGCTTTCTTACATATCGCATGCTACAAAATTCTTAAGCTAAAGCTCTCCATTTGTCTGGTGCTCGCTCTCAGTCGATAAATATATGTCCGTATGCAAGAGAGAAATAACATAGCCAACCTCTTAGAATAATTAGAAAAATATTTGTGTTTATTCATTTACATACATGCAGTGGCTCAGCAGGAGAGTGCGGCTGGCTCATATGCTTAAAGGGCAATGATGGCAAACTTGTTGAAAGGCCTTGAACGCACGTGTGCAAAGTACCATCAAATGAAAGGGAAAATTCGATAAAAAACATTAAGTTGTGCATATGAAAGTAATACTTGCGTGTAAAACAAAGTAAAAGCTAAGTATACATACATGTACATACATAAGTGTATATATGTGTGCTTAGGTGTGCCTGCGTGTCGGTACGCTAATGACACTATATGTCAAGTAATAAAATTGTAAATAAGAAAGTAAATTCCATTATAATATTGCGCATACGCCTCGTACGACAGCGTAAATGCGAGTATAAGCAAACTTAGCTGCCTGCAGGGTTAGGGAGTATCCAAGTTCAAAATTTTGATAAAGGTTTTGTTAGTTGATCTAATTTAATTAGGGTGGTCTAAGTTCAATGGAATTGCCCATTTTGTAATATTGACTCCAGTTTGTAAGATAACGGTATCTGAAAATTGGGAGCGCAAAGAGCCGCATATTTGAACAATCAGTCCTATGGGAGTTTTATGTTAAAGTGGTCCTATCGATGCTTTTGTGATACAAAAATAACTGAGATTATTTTTAATAATATAAAGATGTGCAAAATTTTAGCAGAATAGTTTTAAGTTTGAGGAATTTATTTAAAACTAACTTAAAACGCAAGCACATTTGTTAAACAAAATATTAAAAATAAATAAACAAAATATTAAAATGTATTAAACATTTTTTTTTCTTTAAATATTAAAATTTAAACAGTTTTCTTATTTCAAAATTTATGATGCAAAGATTTTTCTAAATGAGCACTCAGCGAATTCAAGAAAAATTTCCACATTCTATTATCCATAAAAGTTCTGGCAATCTGGCAGCAAACGGGGAACACCATTGAATTTAGAATGTCCTAATTAAGTTAGCCCAAACAACAAAATAAAAAAAAATTGAATTTGCACAGGGTAAACATTAATTTCTGGCATCCCTATAAGGAAATTTATGATATTTTTCGCCGTCTAACGTCATCAAGATCAGGTACGGGCCGCACAACCAATATTTTGTAAAATATTCTTAACAATATCGTTTTTTTCTTAATAGGTAGCTAAATTGAGTCCTAAAGTCACTCAACCCTAAAGTCACTCATTTTTTTTCTGTTCCGATGCCATGAGAATGAGTAATATTCGTTCTCTAAAACTCTAGGATATTTTCAGATTTGCCAAAGAATCTGAAAAATTCTCACAGGACTAACTATCTCTATCTCTGTCTCTATTCTTTCCTATCTCTTTCTCTGTTACTTTTCTACTTCCCTCCTTGACTATCTACCCCATTTACAGAGCTTTGAATACAATGGGCGTTTTAGCCTGAGTGTTTTAGGAACCACCAAATCTCCTGGTGCTCCTTGGCTCGACCTTTTCAAATTTCAATTTCAAAGTCACTCAGCCCAGTCTGGTAGAGTTTGGTATTAAATTTAAGGGGTACTATGAGAATGGACAGCATAAGCGTCTAGTATTTAAAGTCTCCAAATGTGGTTATGATGTTACAAACACTGACTGAGAATCGAGCAGTGCCAGTATCAGTATCGGTACCTGCTTGTATGAGTATTATTTTAACTGCCTGCCAAATAGATGGATCATTCGATGATCAGCGAAAGCTGAGTTTTCAATTATCCGGACGAAAATTCCAGTTATTTGCCGTTAGTAACTGCATTTAATATCTCACAAAATATATAAAAATTAAGCGCAGCATTAAATTATTTTACACTTGTTTGTTTGTTTAAGAGTATTTTTTTCAAGGAATTAAAAAAAAATATATATAGGTATATATATAGGTATATATATGAGTAAATATTAAAAGATGGTAATAATTAGTATCGAGTTAAGTAGGCGTGTTTTTTCATGCGCTGCAGTTATTGTTTGTTTACTTAAATTTATTGCCAGCTTATTTGTATATTTAGTGAATACGGATCTCTTTGAACGCACATTATGCCTTCTACTTCTGTAGCCGAGGGAACAGTTTTGTGTGCATTAAATTAAATTTAATTAAAAATATTTGCATATCATACAAGCAAAAAATGTCAAGAAGAGGCTAAATCACATACTAAATAAAAATAAAATAAATAAAAAAATACTCTAAATAAAGTGCGGGAAAAAGGCAACTCGACACCTAATTTCTGGCTTGAGCGGATGGAGAAACAACTCAAGTTGCAGACAAGAAGAAGTCTGGTCAAAGAGATTTCGGAACGAAGAGCGAGTTCAGTTAGCATCTTCTGCAAATCGCGCAAGAGTATTCAAATCAGGGCATAACTACAGGGTCCAGCACTGGAAATGTAACCAATTAAAAAGGCCATACATTTAGTTTGGAAAATTTCTTTTAATAAATTCAAAGTAAAACATGAAAAGTGAAATAATACGAAATTAAGAATCAATTTACTTTTGCTCGATATGACTACTTTTTCCCTTGACTATGGCGTTGAAACGGTCCAGAAACGAATCGCAAGCTGCCCGAATGTGACTTGCAGGTATTTTTGACCACTCGCGGACAATGGCTTTTTTTAGCGCTTCGAAACTGGAATCTTTCAGTTCGGACTTTGCACTCCAAAATGACCCAAAAAGAATAATCTATCGGATTCGCGTTTAGGGAATTTGAGAGCCATTGTGTGAACGTTATGAAGTTCGAATCGTTTTTTTCTGGCCATTCTTGGTTCACTCGAGCTTTGTGAAATACGAAAACGATTGAAGAGCGCCCATCTGCAGTTACAGCTGCCCAAACCATTACCTGTGGCGAGTGCTGCCTCCTGGTGACTAAGCGATGTCTTAAATTCTCGTATGAATGGCCGGTCAAATATACCCTTTCGTTTTGGAACTTAACGAAATGCTCAATTTGATAAATTCGTCGTCAAAAAACACAATATTCGAAAATTGACTGCTTTCGGCCAAGTGAAGCAACTCCTTCGTTCTCACAAGTCTGACTTGTTGCTTTGGTGTGAGATCATTTGCCTTTTGGATCTTGTAAGGCTTGACTTTGAGATCATTCTTCAGAATGCGGCGGATGCTACGGTCAGATATTTTCAGTTCTTGCGCCATTTGATTGGTACTTTGGCGGAGATTTCGCTAAGTCGCTTCTGCTCTTTTTGAACCATTTCACGTGACGTTGAGGTTTTTTGATGATCACCTCCATGACGATGCTACCAGTGTCATTGTAACGAGTAAACTTTATTTACTTAAAGGTGCTCGAAGCAATTTAAGCGAGATCCGAAGGAATGTTTGCGTCGAGTTGTCACTGTTGAGGAAACCTGGATTCATCTTTACGCACCAGAAACTAAGTAACAATAAAAGCAAGGGATTTCTCCCGATGAATCAGCTCCAAAGAAGGCGAAGACAGTTTCACCGGCCGGAAAGGTCATAGCGACAATTTTTTGCGATGCATGCGATTCATGGATTTTTCAGAAAACGGAAGAACGATCACTGAACAAATACTACAGTGAATTATTGGATCGCTTTCACAAAAAATTTAAGGATACACGGCCGTATTTGGCGTATTCATCCGATCTGGCTACCTGCGTCTTTTCTTGTTCCCTAACATGAAGAAATGGCTTGCGTGAAAAAAATTTTGCTCAAACGAGAAAGTCATCGCCGAGGCAGTGGCGTGTTTTGGAGAGTTCGACAAATCGTATTTTTTGGAGCGGTTAAAAACTGGCCGGATCGTTGGGAGTAGTGTATCTTTCTAAAAAGGGACTATGTTGGAAAATAAAAAAAATTATTTTTGAAAAAATGTTGTTAACACGGGTACTTATTGAACCTCCTCGTATATATATTATATATACGTATATGTAAACGCTAAGAAGAGTATTTCACTTTAAAAACTTTATACACAGTGAAAAACCCAATTTTTGGGGAAAAAATTATGGGTTTTTGCTCAAAATTTTACTAATAAATATTTTTTGTCGTTTTTGAAAAACACTCCCCAATTTTTTTTATTTTATTATTCTATTGTTGTTTATAGCCGATACTATGCTAAGTAATCCTTGCATGTTTCATTATGAGATATTCAGCACTTTTCGACTTTTATTCAAATAGGTGCAGCTTTTCTACAATTATATTTTCTTTTTAATATTTTTTATCTCAGGATATTAAAAAAAAATATTAAAATGCTGAAAGAAACTGAAGATATTTCACTTTAAAAAACTCCACGTCAAAATTTTCTACTTGGAATAAAACTCAAAATTATAAATTTTTTTTTTGAAAATTTTTTCATTTTACATAGTCAACCCTGTGAATAAACCAATTTCGAGGAAAATGTACGACAATGTCAAAAATACATGGAACAGCTTGAGGTATTGAACATTTTCTTGGAAAAATCACCAGTTGCGTGCACTGAAAAGCATATCAAATTACGTGGTACCCAATGCGCTTTTCCGTGCTAGAGCATTTCCCTACAGGGTGAATGCACTGCGCATATTGGCATAGAAAAGGCTATGCGAACGCAATCTAATAAAAACTTTTTACGGCACACAATTATGCGTTAATTATGCGGTGCAAAAGCATAAACAAGAATCAATTGCCCCTGTCGCTGCAATCGCGTATTTATACAATATTTACATACACAGGCATTGCACTCAATCGCTTTACCGCAGTAAGTCTACCCGAGACACGTGAGAAACTACCACGAACACGTCACTTAATGCAGTGGCGCCCAAAGCAGCACTCGCAGTTCACGACGCAAGCAAACGAACACGACGGCGCTGCATTCACTTAAAATGCAGTGACGAGAGCGCCACAGCAATCAACAGGAAGCGCTGGCGCAGAGCGGGCAAAGTGTGCAATTTCATGCATATGTAATTACGTAGACGCGTGTGGTCTGAAAGTGGTTTCCATAGTATTTGTGAATATATGTATGTGTGTGTATGTGCATTGTATACCTTTTCACATTCTCGTTCATGTCAAATGTTGCGCTTGATTCGTCATCAACAATCGCTCAGTCAAGCATTGCTTTGACCGCTTGGCCGGCTAGCTTGCGAGTTGGTTAGTTGGTTGGTGGACTGTTTGACCGCTTGACTGCTTGACTGCTTGACTAGTTGATTTGTGAGTGTCGCTAGCGAGCGAGCAACCGCAAAATTTATGGCGCATAGAACACTACTGATGCGACTCGGTGTGGCAATTGCCTGCTGCGCTACTACCATAGCCATCGACGAATGGAGGTCAAGGGAATTGCTTCATTAATCATCAGGCGCTTGTTATGAGCACATTTTGCGCATTGGCGACGGCACAAAAAAAACGCATTGGGAATACTCTCGACATACGACAAGCCATGTCGTACATGATAGGCTCTTTGCCTAGTTCACTAGCGAATTTGCGAATGTATGGATGAACAGGCTAAAGTGAGCTGGGCAATAGTGGCGTTTCGGTTGACAACTAGTATTTGCGCCACAATGAATATTTAGTTTGTGTGATGCTCGTATTTTGTATTCTGCCAAAAGAGCGCTGAATAGTGGATGGGTTGCTTGGCAGTAGTGCTGCTGGCATACATTTGTACGTAGTGACAGTGAAGACCCGCAAGTGTCCTACTGAAGCCATATTTTCATATTTTTGTGAACCGGTCGGTGAGTTAGACAAGTCTCGAATAAGTACTTCTAGCACGCACCGGCTGACTTGGTACTTGGGTAAAGAATCTATAAAGCAATAAAATTAACAAACATAAAAAGGCAATTGAGATTCTTTCATTCTCTCAATTTGTCAGTGATGTGCATCGACTGGGTGCCTTAGAATTTTAAATTTTAAATCGCAGCCACTTAGCGGACATTACAAAAGCGACAAAGTATTTATTTAATAAATTAGATCAATGCACTGGGTCACCTAATTAAATGGATATCATTTTAATTCTTTAGCAAGACGGCTCGTTATGTAGAACTTGGCGCAAGTAGAGGAAGTTTTTGATAGCCATCCACCCGGGAGCGCAGAGAAACGATTCTTTCGTATACGGTTCAAGCAGCTCCCAAAATTCAACTTTGATGGAATTTTCCTTGGAAAGCAACCATAAGTTCGCTTGGTGTGGAGTTAATGTGATAAAGCGAACTCTGGTGGGCCAACTAATACTCATTCCAATAAAAACTGGCTAGGCTCTGCAGCGTCTAACCACCAGTCTGAGCGTCCTGCTCATACTGCTCATCATTTCATTGCCTTTGATACTCGCCTTCGCCAAAAATCTTCCTCAGAATCTTTTTCTCAAACTCTATAAGAAACACTCCATCAGATTTTGTCATAGTCCAAGCTTATAATGTGCATGATAAGAGCCTTATAGAGTGTTAGTTTTGTTTGCCGAGAGCGGACTTTAATACGCAATTGCCTACTTAGTTGAAAGGAGCACTTTTTGGCACGAGAGATTCTGCGTTGGACTTAAAGCTGACATTGTTATCGGTGTTAATGCTGTTTTCTAAAGAAACGAAGCCTCCTACAATCTCGAAATCATACCTATCACCAGTGAAGTAACTGGTGATATGCGAGTGCGCCGACTGTTCGTTTGATGACAGGAGGTACTTCGTTCTATCCTCATTCAGCACCAGACCTATTCGCTTTGTCTCTTTATCCAGTTTGGAGAAGGCAGAACTAACAGCGCGGTCGCTAAGGCCGACGAAGTCGATATCACCAGCATGCGCCCACCAGCTTTTTTAATGACAACTCCGGCACACATTTTAAGGACTATGAAATGAGAGCATGCACTTAAAATTATGGGTATTTTCATTGGTGAGGCTGTTGCTATGGTAAGAAAGTACACAGTCTCATTGGAAGATACGTTGAATCGGTCTAAGTAAGGAGATCGGAACTTGGACATTGTACTGTTGCTGTTATGTAAAAAAATGGAAATCCATTGACGATTAAGTGGATAAAGTGGCTGCGCCAAGGAGTATTTTCATATCAAAACGAGATTCATCAAAATCTCACTCTCAAAGGAGCTCAGGTCGAAACGGAAAGAGAGAAAGATGCGCGCATAGGATACCCTGTTGGGAAACTTGGATTACACGACAAATCTACAATCAGACTCAGGCTGTTCGACTTCGCGGGAACTCACGAGATTCAACCGTGTAAAACTGTGTTCTATCCCGAAAAAACATGCAACAAGCTAATCTGCGGGCTCCAGAATTAATACTCAAAACCAAATTAATCAAGGCATTAGCATAAAACACGCTTCCAGAGCTCAGATGTGTGATTCGAAGGCCTAGCATCGACTTGAATAAGTTCCTCATTGCAGCCAAGATCCAACAACGCCACTGTGCAGTAAAAATTGCGCATTTAACTTTGCAGTGAAAGTTCCCTGCTGAGATTACAGCAGACAGCCAGCTGATTTTACTACCGTTTATGCATTTAAATAGCATTCAACCAAAAACCCGTACGTGCAATGAGGTCATATTTACTAATTCCTGCGTACTGTCACCCAAAAAAATTGGGCTTTAGCGAGCCCACAAAAGGAACTAGTTCGGCGGGAAATACCATATTGTCGAAGAATGAATTGTATCTGGCTACAGAGCCATGATGCTATATGTGTGACTGATAATGAGAGGGAGGGCGGATAATATTCGAAGAAGTAAGAGAGACCGAGATACGTGAGTGGGAAGATAGGAAAAACACCCGAAAATACTATTGAAAATTTCGGCAGCTTTTAGAATATTTTCAGATCAGTGCGATTTTCTATACGAAAAACGAATGCGACTTGGGGACTAATGTTTATAATGTACTTAAGTTGTAGAGAGAACAATTCTTCAATCTGTCCAATGGAGACAGCCTGGAGAGCCACACAGAAGATGTATAGCCCATTACTCAATCATTCGCGACGTAATTAACCGAAAAACCCATATCTATAGTGCAACTAAGGAGGAACAAAGCTACGATGCTGAAGGACTAACTATCGGCCGAACTGTTTATGGCCGCATAGGACAGTGAGTGGGTGGTAGGGTGTCATGCAGAAAGACCCATTATGCTTACGGCTGCTAATTAGAAAGTAACTCCGTTTGACTCTCAAGGAAAAGTAAGTAGAGAAGCAGAAGAGGAGATGATAAAATAGCTGGAAGACAGAAGATAAATCAAGACAATTGGTGCACGACGCACAAACTTGAGCTAAAGCGCAGTTGCAACTATTAAATCTATAGCTAATTAAAGCTTCTGTATAATAATTTCTAACTGCAAAGCACAACACTTTCTCTTTGACGATACTGCTTCCTCGCCTAAGAGCTCTACATAAATGCTCTTGCCAATTTTGGGCCATGCAACATAGAAAGAAAATAAATTAAAATAAAGCTTCACTACTGGACAGTGCGAAATAGCAAACACCAAAAGGCTATTCTATAGAAAAATACTGAGTGACTTCACATGCTGTCGACGACCACCCGCAGCAATGTCGCTTTTTTGTGAATGTGTGTGTGTGTGTCAAATTGCGATAAACAACCGGTAAAATTGCGCTAATTATTCACACACATTCACCCACATGCATGTATGTATGTCTGTAGGCAAGAGCATGCCAAAGATGCGCCAAGCAATGCAATCCAGACGAAAGAGCAAAGTGAAAATAACGGCAAATGGTGAGGAAAACGATAATCACAACAGAACAGAAGACGCTGATTAGGTACTGTATACATACATACATGCATGCATACATACATGTATACACAGACACAACAAATGTACAAGCATATACCTACACCTGTGTTCACAATAATAGTAGTGGGGAAATATCGGAAACTTTTTTTGATTTATAATTTTTTTAATTTAAATTTTACTATTTTTTCATAAAAATTTATAATAGCTTAAGCTTAACAAATAAACATGTAACTCAGTTTTTCAAACTTTATACGAAATTGAAAAAAAAAAAAATCGAAAAATTATTGGAAGAATTTCTAATTTTTTATTTTTTTTGAGTACTCTGTTTTGAAACCAATTCAATTTTGGTATAACAAAGTGCAAATTTGAGGTGGCTCAGAACTTATGTTGAGTTTTAACAATTTTTTTTCTGCTGGCATTGAAAAAAATTTCGCTCTTTACATGGAAAAAAATTAACCATCAATAAAACCACCTCAAAGTGGCACTGTTCTAAGCCAAAATTTGATGGACCTCGAAACTGCATACCCAGAATTTTTCTCAAAATCTTGAAGAGATAAGTAAAGGGTGGTTAAGTTTCAAGGGCTGGTGCTGATTTTGAATAATTGAAAATTGAAAATTGAAATTATTATCATTTCTCTTTATTATGATAATATTGGTATGGCTGAATTCCGTATAGAACAAAATATCGGCCAAATGGACGCCGCGGCCTCGGCGATACACCTCCATCCGATGGTACAAATTTTCGATGACGCTGAGGCATAATTGAGGTTCTATGCCGTTAATGTGCCGAATTATCTCATCCTTTAGCTCTTGAATTGTTGCTGGCTTATCGACGTACACCTTTTCTTTCAAATAACCCCAAAGAAAGAAGTCCAACGGTGTCAAACCACAAGATCTTGACGGCCAATTGACATCGCCGCGACGTGAGATTATTCGGCCACAAAATTTTTCGCGCGAAAGAGCCATTGTTTCGTGACAAGTGGCACCGTCCTGTTGAAACAACATATCGACAACATCCATATCTTCCAATGCGGGCCATAAAAAGTTCGATATCATCTCACGATACCGAACACTATTCACAATAACTGCCTGACCGGCCCAATGATGCCGCCGGCTCATAAACCGCACCAAATAGTCTGCGCACTCTTTGTGGGTGCATTGGTTTTTCGGCAATCACTCTTGGATTATCATTCGCCCAAATACGGCAATTCTGCTTATTGACGAATCCACTGAGGTGAAAATGTGCCTCATCACTCAAGATGATTTTCTTCACGAAGTGCGCGATATGCATTTTGATTTGAACGCCCGTTTTCATAATAAGCCTGAATAACTTTAACGCGTTGTTCGATTATATATCTTCCCACAGTTCAAATTGAGTTAATCTGGAATTAAAAAATGTCAAATGAAATTCAGAAAGCACTTGACGTTTAGGTGTGGTGTACATTCAATATCGGCCCTTGGAGTTTAACCACCCTTAAGAAGTGGCAGTCGGTCTCTAAACCAAACTCACTTAGACCGTTGCCGCTCTATTGTGATACCACCGTAGCCGTTTATCTGCTACTCCTCGTTAAACCAGTTTGTTTAAAGCTCAAGGTCATTGATATAACTGACACTTACGAGCTTATCCCTATGGTCCTCAGAGCAACAGTGCTACCTGTATTCTGTTTACCAACTAAGTCCAAGGAAGGTGAGAAGAAAAGAGTATCCTGAGCAGCAGGGGGTGTAGTTCCAAGAGCGCCGCTGATGCATATAAGCGCCATACGTTGAGCCCTCTGATGCCTGTTTATAATATTAGTCTTATCGAGAGCAGTCCGCCAGACTGTAATATCGCAAAGTAGACGCGAGAAGTAGACCCATCTAGACAGCTTATGAAGAGCGGTCTGCATTAGATCGCTTAGAGCCCTTTGAGGAGTTCCTCTGAAGACTGTACGGGCGGGACCAAAAGCACCTAATTAGGAAATTTTCCGACTAAGTAGCAGGTTACGTACTAGTTGTCTAATTGACATATGAACTTCAAACTTACAAAGGGCCGAGAGTATTTTCTCTGTAGAGATATTATTAAAAAGCGCCTTTAATGTATCGGAAGGCTGTTAGAGTATTTTCCTCAACCGAGAAAGATTTCTTAATAGTGCCCACAAGTGAGTGCAACTATGCGAGTATCGGTTGGGGTGGGTCAATAAAAAGTTTGTAATTTTTATGTAAATTCTTTGATATTTTTTTTAATAAAAAATTAAAAAAATATATGTAAAAACATGAAAAAAAATTAAAAAATAATTTATAAAAAAATTAAAAAAAAAAAAAAAATTTTTTTTAATTTAAAAAAAAAATTTAAAAATACAAAAAAAAAATATAAAGAAACTGTTAAAAATATATATAAAAAGCTTTAAAAATTTATAAAAAAATATAAAAAAATTAAAATACAAATAATTAAAAAAAACTCTAGAAAAAAATATATAAAAAAATTTATGAAAAAATATAAAAAAATAAAATTAAATTTAAAAAACATTAAAAAAAATTTTAAAAATTAAAAAAATATAAAGAAACTATTGAAAAAATGTATAAGAAAATTTAAAAATTTATTAAAAAAGTATAAAAAAAAATTAAAAAAAAAATTTTTAAATATTAAAAAAAAATTTTTTGATTATAAAAAAATATTAAGAAACTATTAAAAAATATATATAAAAAAAATTTAAAAATTTATAAAAATAAATTTTTTTTTTTAAATTAAGAAAAATTTAGACAATTTAAAAAAAATATAAAGAAACTATTAAAAAATATATATAAAAATTTAAAAGCAACAGGAATTTAAAGGCGCTACAAAGTTTAAAACTTTTAGTTATTTGTTTTTTGTTTTGGGATAAACTATATTTTTATAAAAAAATAAAAGAAAAAATAAGTAGTCAAAACTTTGCAATATTTCCCGTTGCTATTAATGCGAACACAGGTGTACGTACGTATACATACAAATGTACATCTGTTGCGCGCCGAACTTAGCCGAGACATGCACCTATGAGTGGCCAAATGCCAGACCGACTTGAGTGCTTTATTTACGATTTGCAGGCAAAAGGCCACATATACATATGAATGTGAATTTGCGCTGCGAAACGGCATGACGCAGCGCACCCAAGGCTTTTGGCGATGCCAGCGTCAACGTCGAAGCTAACGCTAGTGACACTGCTGCTGTCATCTGCCATCTGCCGCTGTCTCCTTCGTTTGCTGAATGCCACTTGCTGGCGCAGCCGCATGCCGGTGTCAGTAAAATGTAGCAGCAACAAGAATCGGTAACAGATGTAGCAGCAAAAGGCAGACGCTATAGAAGCAACAGTGACAGCTGCCCTGTGCAGTGTGTCGTGTGGCATGGCGTGCATTGGAAAAATAGTTTTGCGCCTCTTATACATTTATGTTTAGGTTGCCTTTGGCGACACTTCGCTTTAGTATTCGCACGCGTAATCGCATGTCGGCATTCGTTTCGACGCGGCGCGGCGTCAACTATTAGCATTTCGAATTCACAACTCAGCGTCAGCCTTTCGTGCGGTGACTTTCACGCGTGCACATATTACAATGACAATAGTGACAGCAGTAAAGAATAATAATAACATAAAACAGCCATAGAAATAGAAGCAGACCATCAACATATTTCGTTATGTTTGGCATTCGTTAAGATCCGAGCCATAGTTGTCGCCCGCATTCTGTATTGTACGGACCTTAAGTGCTCCGCGAAATTATTAAGCGCGAAATATAAGGAGAATAAAAAAAAGTTAATTACATCCGTCTAATTAAAAAAAAACTGAAATAAGGCGGCATTCCCTAATATTCGTACTACAAATTTCCCATCAAATTAAAAAATAATTTATAAAAAAATTAAAAAAAAAAAAAAAATTTTTTTTAATTTAAAAAAAAAATTTAAAAATACAAAAAAAAAATATAAAGAAACTGTTAAAAATATATATAAAAAGCTTTAAAAATTTATAAAAAAATATAAAAAAATTAAAATACAAATAATTAAAAAAAACTCTAGAAAAAAATATCTAAAAAAATTTATGAAAAAATATAAAAAAATAAAATTAAATTTAAAAAACATTAAAAAAAATTTTAAAAATTAAAAAAATATAAAGAAACTATTGAAAAAATGTATAAGAAAATTTAAAAATTTATTAAAAAAGTATAAAAAAAAATTAAAAAAAAAACTTTTAAATATTAAAAAAAAAATTTTTTGATTATAAAAAAATATTAAGAAACTATTAAAAAATATATATAAAAAAAATTTAAAAATTTATAAAAATAAATTTTTTTTTTTAAATTAAGAAAAATTTAGACAATTTAAAAAAAATATAAAGAAACTATTAAAAAATATATATAAAAATTTAAAAGCAACAGGAATTTAAAGGCGCTACAAAGTTTAAAACTTTTAGTTATTTGTTTTTTGTTTTGGGATAAACTATATTTTTATAAAAAAATAAAAGAAAAAATAAGTAGTCAAAACTTTGCAATATTTCCCGTTGCTATTAATGCGAACACAGGTGTACGTACGTATACATACAAATGTACATCTGTTGCGCGCCGAACTTAGCCGAGACATGCACCTATGAGTGGCCAAATGCCAGACCGACTTGAGTGCTTTATTTACGATTTGCAGGCAAAAGGCCACATATACATATGAATGTGAATTTGCGCTGCGAAACGGCATGACGCAGCGCACCCAAGGCTTTTGGCGATGCCAGCGTCAACGTCAAAGCTAACGCTAGTGACACTGCTGCTGTCATCTGCCATCTGCCGCTGTCTCCTTCGTTTGCTGACTGCCACTTGCTGGCGCAGCCGCATGCCGGTGTCAGTAAAATGTAGCAGCAACAAGAATCGGTAACAGATGTAGCAGCAAAAGGCAGACGCTATAGAAGCAACAGTGACAGCTGCCCTGTGCAGTGTGTCGTGTGGCATGGCGTGCATTGGAAAAATAGTTTTGCGCCTCTTATACATTTATGTTTAGGTTGCCTTTGGCGACACTTCGCTTTAGTATTCGCACGCGTAATCGCATGTCGGCATTCGTTTCGACGCGGCGCGGCGTCAACTATTAGCATTTCGAATTCACAACTCAGCGTCAGCCTTTCGTGCGGTGACTTTCACGCGTGCACATATTACAATGACAATAGTGACAGCAGTAAAGAATAATAATAACATAAAACAGCCATAGAAATAGAAGCAGACCATCAACATATTTCGTTATGTTTGGCATTCGTTAAGATCCGAGCCATAGTTGTCGCCCGCATTCTGTATTGTACGGACCTTAAGTGCTCCGCGAAATTATTAAGCGCGAAATATAAGGAGAATAAAAAAAAGTTAATTACATCCGTCTAATTAAAAAAAAACTGAAATAAGGCGGCATTCCCTAATATTCGTACTACAAATTTCCCATCACTTAACGCGCAATGGCCACTCCCGATGAGTTGGCGCGCCTTGTCGCCATACATCTGCGCGATCTGCAGGAGAGTGAACCCAATTGGACCGTAGCACATTCCGATGTCGCCGGTCGCGGTGTCTTCGCAAGGCGTGACATCGCCGCGGGTGAATTGTTATTTCGCGAACGTCCGCTTGTTGTTGGCCCTACAGCGCGCAAGGGCTCCATACTCAATACTTGCATTTGTTGCCACAAGTTGTTGGCCGTCAAGGACTTCCTCTGCAAGCGCAAGTGCATGTTGCCCGTTTGTGAGGCGTGCGCCGTTTCAGAGAAACACCGCGACGAATGTGAACTATTCCAGCGTTGGCAGCCTGTGGAACTGAGTCAATTAGTCGATATGTGCAATGACAAAAGCGCCGGGCCACCTTTGGTGAATCCATACTCGCTGCGCATACTAACAGCTGTGCGCGTTTTCTTCCTCAAACCCGATCAACGCGCGCTTGTCGACGCCATGCAAGCGAATGCAGATCGCGGCTATCGACAGGAGATTATCAAAGCAGCACAGAGTTTTCGGAAATTTCCAACTACAGATAAGCCTTTTATGGACAATCTCTTTCGCACCGTAGGCGTGCTGAATACTAACGCTTTCGAGGCGCCGTGTCGTGTAGGTGAACACGAGACGCTTTTGCGTGGCCTTTTTCCGCTAACAGCCATCATGAATCACGAATGCACGCCCAATGCGAGCCACTACTTCGACAATGGACATTTAGCGGTGGTGCGTGCGGCACGTCATATACCAAAGGGTGCTGAGATCACAACCACCTATACAAAGATCCTGTGGAGCAATCCGACACGAGGCATTTTTCTCAAAATGACTAAACAGTTTGTCTGTGAATGTGCGCGTTGCAATGACCATACGGTGAGTGTATGTGTAAAAGTGTCTGGTTGTTTGGTTGTAGGGCGGCGCGCTTGTTGGCTTATTCGATTGTTCGGTTGTGGCCAGAGCGCGTGACCTTACCTGTTAACGTGTTGTTCTTGTTTTTGCTTTTGTCGCTGACATTGGCAATGGGACTAATGAGATTTATTTGCGTGACCAAGTGTGTGTGTGTGTGTGCGTGCGTTGTAAATAGCTGCAGTGCAGCAAAATGTTTCAAGGAACCAGAGGGGAATATTGGGATGTGTGAGAAATTGTAATTATTTCATTAAAAGTTAAGTTAAAGAGGAATTACTCTTATTTAATGCTTGCAAATTCAGATTAAGTTCGAGTGTTAGTGGTTTTGGGTCTTAGTAAAATTAATACAAAATAAACAAGGGTCAAAATAAAATGAAACAAAATAAAGTGATTAAAAATCTTAATTTAATCTTTTGAGATAATGGGTCCATTGTTACAGAAAAGAGCAGGTACTTAATGTGAGACATGGCGTGAGCTTGTTTCTACTTCAACTTTATTTATTAGAGCTCAATGGCTCTGTGCGGGAGGTACGCGTTTGTGATTTTTTTTCTAGTCATACCTCTTCTCACTAGGTGAGGCAAGTGTAGTGGTGGTTCCGGCGCTAGATCCCATAAACGACAGGAGTCATTTCAGCGATTTGCGAGAATGCGTTCTCAGATTGTATTTTCCAAGTAAGGACTCAGAGGGGGAACGAGAACAAAACGAAGTACCTCCTGTCATCAAACAAACAGTCGGCGCACTCGCGTATCGGCACCCACGTCACTGTTGACAGCTATGATTTCAAGGTTGTAAAAGACTTCGTATATTTAGGAACCAACATTAACACCAATAACAATGTCAGCATTGAAATGCAACGTAGGCGGCAGTAGTAGGCAATTGAGTGGTAAAGTCCTCTCTCGACGAACCAGACTAACACTCTTCAAAGCTCTCATCGCGCCCGTCATAACGAATGGCGCAGAAGCGTGGACGATGCCAACATCCGATGAAGCGACGCTTGGAATGTTTGAGAGAAAGATTCTGCGAAGGATTTTTGAACTTTTGCGCGTTGGCAACGACGAATATTGTAGGCGATGGAACGATGAGCTGTTACGACGACATAGACATAGCGCAGCGAATAAAGATCTAGCGACTACGTTGGCTGGGTCATGTCGTCCGAATGGATACAAACGCTCCGGCTCTGAAAGTATTCGATGCGGTACCAGCTGGTGGTAGTAGAGGAAGAGGAAGGCCTCCTCTGCGTTGGAAAGATCAGGTGGAGAAGGACTTGGCTTCACTTGATGTGTCCAATTGGCGCCGGTTAGCACGACAAAGAAACGACTGGCGCGCTTTTTTAAACTCGGCCAAAATCGCGTAAGCGATTATCGCGCCAATTAAGAAGAAGAAGTGAAAGGCATAGTCTGACGAAATCCCACAGTTTGGAGTCTACTTATGTCATGTAACCTTATCTCTTTGACTCTAAACTCTTTCTTGAGGCTATGTTGTCCCATGGTTAGGGAGAGCTCAGGTCCCTGACCGGCGAGCAATGCTCTGCATTTAACAAGGACGGCATTCAGAACGAATTCAAATCGAAGGCCCTTTCAAAAGTAGGAAAAAATTTATAAATCCCTGAAGAGGCCATATATCAAAATACCGTAATGCTCTATTCACAAAAGTAATAATAATGCTTATTCGCCACAGAGTCCGATGTCTGCTTTCACGAGAACTTAAAATGATAATATGAAAGAAAAATATTGTTGGTATGAATTTTTTTTATTATAATCTACGGCGGCTGCCGTTGCCGAAAGGGTTGGCGCGTGAGAGAGAGAGATCGCAAGTTCGAATTTCAGTGAAACACCAAAAATGAAGAAAAAATTGTTCTAATAGCGGTCGCCCCTCGGCAGGCAATGGCAAACCTCCGAGTGTATTTCTGCCATGAAAAAGCTCCTCATAAAAAATATCTGCCCTTCGGAGTCGGCTTGAAACTGTAGGTCTCTCCATTTGTGGAACAACATCAAGATGCACACCACAAATAGGAGGAGGAGCTCGGCCAAACACCCAGAAATGGTGTATGCGCCAATTATATATGTATATACAGATGTATAATCTGGGAGATAATTTCATTGCATTTATTTTTTCCATATGATATCCGACATATGTATATATGCCGCAGCTACGAGTTACATGGCCCATTCTATAAGTCCAATTTTTTACTTCTTTTTCAAATAATTTCGAATAATACATCTAAATGAGCCCAATCAGCAAATATGTGAAGCAAACGATGGTCACTTGGGCTCAATTATTGCACAATCTGTATTCTATAGAGACGTAAGCCGAGATCCTTACGTAAAATTTTCCACGTAGTCGACGGACAAAGGTCACCAACTTGAGAACGACGGCGAACCGCCATTTGGGCGCCTTCTTCAACACTTCGCCCTATGAACTTCGCAAACAGATTTAGTTGTTCCAAAGAAAATTTCCACTAATGGGAAGCATTGTTCTGGCGTTCAGCAATTCATGAGGACTTGCCAAATATTACTGAACAGAAGTGTCAACGCAGTTTGCTATTCTCAGTTGTCACCATAGTTGTCGATAATGATAGTTCTCATGCACCTAAAAAAAAAAACCGGATATGAATTTCAAAGCAAATAGTAAAAGGTAAATGATGGTTCTTAAAATTGGATATGAGATTGAGGCTAGTAATTTTTCCTCAAACTAACTTGAACTTCCAACAGCAAAAATGTTACATAAAAATACTTTAGCTGATAGCTCTTAAATGTTGTAAATACTCGTTTAATAAATAAATTACAAATTTCACCAAGCGCTCTATATATATTTTTTTTTTTTTGGAGTTTCATACTAAAACAGCTCCAAATTAATTTTGCTATAGATTCAGATGTGCAAAAATGTAGTAAAAAGTGTGTTGATGTTGGAGTGCCTGATTTCCAGTGCCTGCTGCAACAAATTTTTTTTTTACATTTTAATATTTATTACAAATTATTCCAAGGGTTTTATATCACACTCACTTTGTCACTAAAGCTAAGCCAAGTGAAGAAATTAAAGAAAGACTGTGCGTTTCTAATTGCATGACCAGCCGAAACACAAAAACAAAAATCGGTAAATAATTTGAATTTATTTCAATAATCCAACTTCGAATATAGATTGATAGATATATTCATTTAATTTTCAAAATTCTCAAAAAAAAAATCTTACAAAATTATTGACAATATTTTTTTACTTCATTTAAGTAAACGTACGGCAATGACTTTAAAAACCGTCTATGGGAAACAATTGGTAGATATTTATTTACAAAACTTTTCATCTATAATAAATTGTCCGTACTTTAAGAGGTTAGCGGTATTCAAAGCCCCGAAAAAATTATGATTTTCAATCGCCTTATTTTACAAAAATAAAAACATAGCATTAATACGACATGTTTCGACTTGACTTTAGCAAAATTAAAAAAAAAAAAAAAATTAACAATTGTAAAAATTATCGCCATTTGTGTGGAGCCCGATCTCCAGAAGTCCCTTGCGGTGATCATCACAAGTCGTTGAAGATTCATCTAAAATCAATTGGACAAGAGAAAGTAGTTTTATTAATAGATAATCTTGTGCCTGATCGAAGCTTTTTTTTAAATTAACAATATGGGGGCCTCAGGAAATATTTTTCAGATCTTCGAGGAAAAAAACCGGCAATTAATTATTAAATTTCAATTTAAATTAAAAAAACAATCAGCAGCGATTTTTCAAAAACAGTATACATTTTTTTTAAATCTACCAAGCAGTTTTTAAGTTACAGTGATCACCAGTTCAAAAAACATAGTTTTGAGAAAAACGCATTTAAAGTTCTGCTCCGGAGCGCCCGAGTACCCTTTGTTAATTGTTCAATAACTCGAAAAGTATTTGTCGGATTCACTTCAAATTTTCACACAAAATGCTAAAAATGCAAAAACAAAACATTTAGAAAATTCTGACTACCCCTAACCCGTTTAAAGCCATTATGGGGAACGAAATAGTAAATGGGATAACAAAAAGTGCTGTTAGACTACCTTTTGAGTAAGAGAACGACACACCAAAACCGCTAAATACAATATAAAATGAAATGGTCGACTACATGAAAAGGCGAGTGGAAGCTAGGTGGACTAATCTAACCACATGCAAAACAGCATAAGTTAGGTGTACAACTAACGACAAAAAACTGACTCAATTCGTACTTACGCTCTCGCGAAAGGACTGCAGAACTATCATAGGTGTGCTGACAGGTCATAATCTATTGGCTGCACATGCGTACAATATAGGGTTTGCTAAAACGGGCAAATGCCGGAAATGCAGAGAGGATGTTGAGTAAATTTTAGAACACCTTCTGTGCGTTTGTCCGGCATTACTAAAAACGCGGTTAAAGTGCCTGGGAGTCCCACTGTTTGAAGGTCTGGATACCTGTCGATACCTGTTTCTAAATAAATAGCGTAAGTAGGCGAACAGCTTGGGAGCTTAAAAATACAATTGTATTTTGTTTAAATAAAAGTCTATGGAACCTATTCCCCAACACAATAACTTTAATTCCTTTTTTTTCAAAAAAGTTAATCTCTGTGAAGTTTAAACTAAACATTGCGGCCTCGTTCATGTTTTCTAGATGTTTCGGCAAAACCATTTTGGGTGTAAGAACCACTCCCAGTTAGCTGTCTGTTATAATAATATTCTCTCGTTCATATTGCCATATTCCTTTTTTCGTTTGCCACCACGACGAAACCCCATTATTGCCGATTTGACAAGGTTAACATCCATGGCTTCAGTAAGCCTAGAGGCTCGTCAACTTTCAAACCACCACCACCCAAATGGTGATGC